>LGRX02003894.1:0-30082 GCA_001247695.2 Cymbomonas tetramitiformis | reverse complement strand
AGCGTTGTAGTGCCCGTTGTTAAACTGCTCACTCACGGGCGCTGCTGTGAGCGCCGGGCAAATTGCTTATCAGCGTTGCAGTGCCCGTTGAAAAACTGCTCACGGGCGTTGCTGTGAGCGCTGGGCAAACTGCTTATCAGCGTTGCAGTGCCGGTTGTCAAACTGCTCATGGGCGCTGTTGTGAGCGCCGGGCAACCTGCTTATGAGCGTTGCATTGCCCGTTGTCAAACAGTTCACGGGCGTTGTTGCGAGGGCCGGGCGACCTGCTTATCAGCGTTGCTGTGCCCGTTGTCAAACTGTTCACGGGCGTTGCTGTGAGCGCCGGGCAACCTGCTTATAAGCGTTGCATTGCCCGTTGGCAAACTGCTCATGGGCACTGCTGTGAGCGCCGGGCAAATTGTTGATTAGCGTTGTAGTGCCCGCTGTCAAACTGCTCACGGGCGCTGTTGTGAGCGCCGGGCAAATTGCTTATCAGCGTTGCTGTGCCCGTTGACAAACTCTCACGGGCGTTGCCGTGAGCGCCGGGCAACCTGCTTATCAGCGTTGCCGTGCCCGTTGTCAAACTGCTTACGGGCGCTGTTGTGAGCGCCGGGCAAATTGCTTATCAGCGTTGCAGTGCCCGTTGTCAATCTGCTCATGGGCGCTGCTGCGAGGGCCGGGCAACCTGCTTATCAGCGCTGCAGTGCCCGTTGTCAAACTGTTCACGGGCGTTGCTGTGAGCGCCGGGCAACCTGCTTATCAGCGCTGCAGTGCCGGTTGTCAAACTGCTCATGGGCGCTGTTGTGAGCGCCGGGCAACCTGCTTATCAGCGTTGCATTGCCCGTTGTCAAACTGTTCACGGGCGTTGTTGCGAGGGCCGGGCGACCTGCTTATCAGCGTTGCTGTGCCCGTTGTCAAACTGTTCACGGGCGTTGCTGTGAGCGCCGGGCAACCTGCTTATCAGTGTTGCATTGCCCGTTGGCAAACTGCTCATGGGCGCTGTTGTGAGCGCCGGGCAAATTGTTGATTAGCGTTGCAGTGCCCGCTGTCAAACTGCTCACGGGCGCTGTTGTGAGCGCCGGGCAAATTGCTTATCGGCGTTGCAGTGCCGTTGTCAAACTGTTCACGGGCGTTGTTTTGAGCGCCGGGCAACCTGCTTATCAGCGTTGCATTGCCCGTTGTCAAACTGCTTACGGGCGCTGTTGTGAGCGCCGGGCAAACTACTTATCAGCTTTGCACTGCCCGTTGTCAAACTGCTCATGGGCGCTGCTGCGAGGGCCGGGCGACCTGCTTATCAGCGCTGCATTGCCCGTTGTCAAACTGTTCATGGGTGTTGCTGTGAGCGCCGGGCAAACTGCTTATCAGCGTCGCATTGCCCGTTGTCAAACTGTTCACGGGCGTTGTTTTGAGCGCCGGGCAACCTGCTTATCAGCGTTACAGTGCCGGTTGTCAAACTGCTCACGGGCGCTGCTGTGAGCGCCGGGCAAACTGCTTATCAGCGTTGCAGTGCCTGTTGTCAAACTGCTCACGGGCGTTGCTGCGAGGGCCAGGCAACCTGATTATAAGCGTTGCGGTGCCCGTTGTCAAACTGCTCACGGGCGTTGCTGCGAGGGCCAGGCAACCTGCTTATAAGCGTTGTAGTGCCCGTTGTCAAACTGCTCACGGGCGCTGTTGTGAGCGCCGGGCAAACTGCTTATCAGCGTTGCATTGCCCGTTGTCAAACTGTTCACGGGCGTTGTTTTGAGCGCCGGGCAACCTGCTTATCAGCGTTGCAGTGCTCGTTGTCAATCTGCTCACGGGCGCTGCGGTGAGCGCCGGGCAAACTGCTTATCAGCGTTGCAGTGCCCGCCGTCAAACCGCTCACGGGCGTTGTTTTGAGCGCCAGGCAAACTGCTTATCAGCGTTGCCGTGCCCGTTGTCAAACTGCTTACTGGCGCTGCTGTGAGCGCCGGGCAAACGGCTTATATATATATACGTGAGTCGCAGTGACTATTGTGAAGAGAACTTGCCTCGCACGTAAATGTTGTGCGCGATCCTTTTGAAGAGGTTTGTATATGTTTTGAGGTACCAAAATATTTTCGTGAAGGATGCTGGTGGGAAGGGCATGGCAGATGGGGCTTTATCTACTGGTTTGTTGCCTGCAAAGTCCGGCACCGTCGACCTCTCGCAAGAGCAAGTGCCCCGGGGCTCGGCTGGCGAAGGCAATTCTCAAGTGGAGAAAGCTTAAGCCGCTGCTGAGCAAGTGAGGCAAGCTGTTGCGAATAAATCACACGTACCCACTGCTAGCTCCATGAAAGCCAAATATCAGAAACCACAATGGGCTCTATCTATAGATACAGATCCCACCGTGGCAGATGGTGCCAGCGCATTAAAGAAGCATCAGCTAGCGTTGTCCAACATGTTCCCTAGTGAAGGTGGGAAGTCCAGCAATACGGCTATACAAATGAATGAGCTGGTGAAAAACTTTCCGAAAGCTGCAGCATTAGGACTTCAATTGTACAGTGCCTCTCAAATCAAGAACGCAGTTGGATATAAACAACCCTATTTTGAATTCTGGAATAAGGAAATCGAAAGGATTGCAGTGGAGCACACAGACAAGAAAATAAAAGCGAAAGTTGACAAGGCTGTGATCAGTGGTAGGGTAGATTCCGCTTGGAAGGTACATGGCTTTCCTGCAGAGTTGAGGGCAGCAGCCGCTCGTGACAAGGGTACCGAGGAGTATTCAAGTACTGTTAGTAAGCACCTCAACAAACTTGACGAGCTTTGCGAAGAGTTGGAAAGTCAAAATAGGAAGCTCCAGTCTCACAAGGACAACATGGAGAAGGAGGCTCGCAACATGTCTAGCACGATGTTCATGTCTAGCACGATGTGATTCACAAGTGCAACGCGAAGGAACTGATCGCAACCTTAGAGAGAGAATGCACAGCAATGCTAGCTAGTATTGGACTTACGTGTGAGGCTCTTAGGAAGCAGATTAAACGTGAGGCAGATACAAAGGCTAAGCGCTCTACTTCGGAATCTGGAATGAAGGCCGTTGAGGACAAGAGGATGCTTCCCTCGGATACCCTGAAGAGAATATCTGAAGGAGTGAGCGCCCGGAGCTTGAAGCGTAAAGCGAAAGCTTTCCCAACCCCTGCGGACAGACAACCTCGGAAGGCAGCTGTTGCGGCGAGTAACATCATCGGCAAAATGGACTTGGCCAATGACGATGATGTCAATGATGATGACGAGATTGAGTATGTTGGAGATGAAGGTGAGCAAATATTCTATGGAAAGGCTATTCTTGATTTCATAGCCATCGGCTTATTTTTTGCCATGTGCTATGGTATAAATTCATGTATACTCACAATGTATTTTCTGCAGAGGACGATGTGGAGAGTGATCGCGAAGACCAAGTGGAAGAGGAGGCACAGATGGAAGATGCTAACATGGCAGATGACGAGGAGATCATCAAGTCATTGGCTGTGGAAGGAAAAGTTCTCGCTGTACGGAGTGGTGGTGATGAAGTATTCTTGTTCATCACTACAGATGGTATCAAGGAGGGCGCAACACGTGTCCCTGGAGGTTTTCTTAGGGAGCTTGTGCGGGGTGCGTCATATGGCCGGAATGCCCAATTGAAAGATAACGAGATTCTCTTTAATGCTGACAAGGAGACTCAGAAGCGCGTTTCGGAGATGGTAGCTGCAGATCCGACAACGCGGTATTTTACACGGTGGGCTCTCACTCAATCTTGTTGCCCCACTATACGAGCAGGGTGCGGCACCGGCACTCGCGACTCGATGAGCGAGCAGGCAGCGGCGCCCACGCCCGTAGGCCGTAGCTCCGAGCGAGCGTATAAGACGCATGGGCAGTCTCTCGAACCATTGGTGTGCTGCCACCGTAGCTAAGGGAAGGCTGACGGGACTACTGAGTGCTCACACGAACATCTTGGCTTCATATCATACTAAGGGGGTGAATGGGAGGGAGGGCTCATGGGTATGAACCTGGAAAGTTCAAAAAACACGAATGGCAGACGACAATCGAGATGGGAACCTTCATCATTTTGGATGACGACCGTATTACTATTGCGGATACGTGGAGTGCTACTGCAGGCGCAAAGGATCTCCGCAATAATGACATTTTCAAGTGCGACTTTTCCAATGAGCAGCTTCAGCGATTGCTTATGGGTGAAGAGCAAGTGAACGAAAAGGATGGTGGTGGAGATGATGGTGTTATTGAGCCTGAAGACACGATGGCCGTGGATGCTGAAGGAAACGTGCCACCCGTGGATGTGGAAGCGGATACGGTCCCTATGGAAACTACTCTGGAGTCGGCAGTCGGGGAGCAATCGATGCCTTCTGCAAATGAGGAGGACGCCCACGCAAACCAAGATCTCCAAGGAAGTGCTCCACGAGTTCCTAGCGCTATCGGCGATGATCTCGAGCAGCCTTTAAACTAAGGGATAAGTCTACATCGGGGGCCGACATTTCATTTTAATCCACATCGGGGGCCGACATCTCATTTTAATCCACATCGGGCGGAACCCTTCATTTAATAATCCACATCGGGGGTAGACATATCATTTTATTCTACATTGGGGGCCGACATGTCATTTTATTCTACATCGGGGGCCGACACCTCATTTTAATCCACATCGGGTGTAAACATCTCATTTTAATCCACATCGGGGGTATGCATTACCTTCAACGTAAGGATATAATGTAAACGAAACATAATTCTGCAAATCCAACCGGTAGATATGTAAATCATATCGCGATGAAAATATCTACCGGTTGGATTTGCGAAATAATGTTTTTTGGAGTGTCCAGCAGTGAAAAACTGTTTCATTTCGCCAAATAAGACAGTCTTTCGTCGTTTGTGGCACCAAAAAACATTATTTCGCAAATCCAACCGGTAGATATGCTCATCGTGATACGAGTTACATATCTACCGGTTGGATTTGCGTAGTTATGTTTCGTTTACATTATATCGTTGCGTGTGTCTTCTGTTTACGCATGCTATGCAATGTCAACCCCCGATGTGGAATAAACTGAGATGTCTACACCCGATGTGAAAGGTTTAGGCGTGTCAGCCCCCGATGTGGATTAAAATCAAATGTCGGCCCCCGATGTAGATTAAAATGAGATGTCTGCCCCGATGTGGATTAAAATCAAATGTCGGCCCCCGATGAATTAAATGAAGTGTGCCCGATGTGATTAAAATGAGATGTCGGCCCCCGATGTGGATTAAAATGAAATGTCAGCCCCCGATGTAAACTTATCCCTTAAACTAAACACTCCCATTATGAAACCAACGCTATACACGAGGTCAAAGGTTGAGTTCTGCAATCTTACCTCGGTAGTGGGAGTGAATTGTGAAGCGTTCTATGCACTTGCTTTTAGTGATGAGATATTTGCTGGATTTGGGCGACTTGCATTGAAAAACTGCGCGCGGACCATAAGATGGTTGGACGCGGCGCGAGGTGATGTTGTCGAGGATGTCCCTCTGTGGCTTGATCTAAGCCATTGTGTGACGCCTTGGAATGATGCTATCTATGCTTTGACAACCTCGGCTTCTACGGGATGTGCACGTAGTGAAGCTGTCTTGGCGGTCACCGATTTGTTCACAACCGATTTCTTGGTATCACTGTCAGCAGCATGGGCTGTCTACCGTGCGTTCATGCTTGAGTATCACTCCAGCTCAAATCAGTCACAGGCTTTCTATTATAAGGCTAGACAAGCTTTCCAATTGTTCAGTTGACATCTTCCTGTAGTGTTGTTGCGAGTGATGCGCCCAAATGAGCCTCCTCTAATGGGTAGTTCGATTCACATGTACATGGTGCGCCGAGAACCAGGCGTTGACTGGCATCGTTTGATCGAGGGATTGACATGGCCACGGGCTCATCAAATGTCGACGGAGCTAATGAAGGAGAAGATGGTGTCATTAGTGCCGGCAGCTCTGGAGTGTGCTGATTCTGAACGGGACAAGCAGTTCTTAAAATGTATTTTGACCAGTTTGACATCATGTTCATTTATGCAAAAGGTTCTCTATGATGGCAAGGAGATTCGATCATTAAAATCTGCAACTTCGAAGGGGGTGGTGAATCTCTCGCGGTGGAATGCCATCATTCAAGAGCATGCAGTTGGAGGGAGTCTAAAAGACCTGCGGGAAGCCCGAAAGGAGAAAGATAATGTCATCGTGGTGCGAGCACCTGGACAAGGAAGGAAACTGAAAGCTGATGAATATCCTGCATTTACTTCGATTTTGAAGGCGTTGTTTGATTGCTCCGTGGACGGCAGTGGTGGTTTGGAGTCTCACCCTCGTTTAATAACAGAGGTGTTGTTTCGCCAGAGCGCTGGTTGGATGAACATGCCTCGTGCCGTCGAAATCATCAATCAGTACTTTAAGATTCCGGTGAGCATAAGTTGCGCATACACTTATAGTGAGAATTTCCGAGCGGGAACCGCGCAGGCAAAGCGGCATCATGAAGGTAAATTGCCCATCGAAGCTGCACTGTTTGCCGCCGCCCAGTGCGCGCCCGAGCGCCCCCCAACGCGCGCCCGAGCATCCCCCACCGAGCGCACGAGCTCGCCCCAGCGGGCGGTTGAGGGGCCCCCAGCATGCGTCCGAGCGCCCCCCAGCGCGCGCCCGAGGGGCTTGCTCTGAGTGCGCTGGGAGCGTCCCCCAGTGAGTTGTGAGGCTGTCTGCTGTGAGCGCCAGGCAAACTGTTGATCAGCGTGGTTGTGCCCGTTGTCAAACTGCTCACGGGTGCTGCTGTGAGCGCCTGGCAAACTGCTTATGAGCATTGCATTGCCCGTTGGCAAACTGCTCACGGACACTGTTGTGAGCGCCGGGCAAATTGCTGATCAGCGTTGCAGTGCCCGTTGGCAAACTGCTCGTGCCCGTGCACCCGAGCGCCCCCCGGTGCTCACTTGAGCTGCAGTGAATGTTGTGAAAGTGCTCACGTGCGGTGCAAAGATTGACTTGTGAACGGCTTGAGTGAGTTGCAGGTCGGGGGATTAATCCCGGCATCAGTTTGCAGCGTTCAACACGAGACGGCAATTCACACGAGAGTAGGAATTCTCACTTCGCCACAGCGGACATGAACTATTCGTACAATGATTACTTGGATGATGCATACGGTGCAGTTCTGGCTGGAGATGCTAAGGCTAAGACCCACACCGACGTGGCACCTGTGCAGAGACCTGGCAAGTCTTGGAGCAAAGTGGTATTTGATGATCATGACTGGGACAAACGGTCTAAGCGCGATCTGGTCATTACTACTTATCAGCTGGTGGTTCGACAACCTCTCCTCAGTAAGGTGCCTGTTATTCATATAGATGGTCGGCCGTTGATTTCCACTCGTGTGACGGGCGCGGCAATATCAGTGGTTAAGATGAACTACTTCGAGGATGAATCCACTATACGCAACATGCAGGAGCGATTGCTTGTGATGGCGCAAGACCGCAGTAAGCCCCATTTTTCATGCCCAGATGGTGGTTTAGTGTGCAGCTTGCTATATACTTGTGACAATGCTGGTGATGAGCGCCCGCGTGGTAAACTGAATCAGATTTGTGCGGAGCTTATGCGTCGAGTTCTGAATCTAGATGATATTCGTACACAAGCTTATGAGGAACACGGTAGTAAGAAACATTCCGTTGAGCGGTGCCACACAGCTGAGAACTATGCACTGTCACAAAGCGGCCCGATCTCTAGTTACCAGGCACACTCAGACGAATTTGATTTTGACCTTGGGAGGATGTCTGATGCTAAGTTCCGTGAGAATATGGAGGAAGCGAGGACTGAATGCATTCGCCGTTTACAGTCTACAATGTATGCGGATGACCCACTCTTGTCGATCGCTGCTGCACCCCGTGATGATTGGGTCTTCTCTGCAGATGACATGGCTAGATTGAGTGACTTTCGTAAGATTGAGAATGTGAACGTACGTTCAAATTCAGATTTTCGATTGATACCTCGAGGGCCTATCTGGGAGACATTGAAAATGATGTATGATTTGAAGGAGCCCTTCCCCCCGATAACGGCATTATCTTTGGTTTCACATGTGGAGGATGACACTCTGACTTGGAAATCTCAATATTCTTTCACCTCTTGGAGAAGTGATAACAACTGGAGACGGCCAAATCAGGAGAAGAAGATAAGGGTACAGCCAATCAGTGATTTCAGTAGATTTTCCGAAGAGCCTTTTGAGTTTCATTACCTGCCATATGACACCGCCACGGGGTTAGTGCGAGCGTCTCCTCGAGCTTCATGGGCATGTACCCCCGACTTTTTTTTGCCATCAGCCAATTTCCAAGTCGTGTTTGATACCGACAAAAATCAGTTCAATGATGATGATTTGTGCATCAGGTTTGCAGCACTCACTGGTGTTACTCCGTGTGAGCAACAGAAATGGAAGGCGGAGGTGGAAGCTAAAGAGCTGAAGGTAGAGAAACGTATTCAGAGGGAGGCGGTTTGGAAGAATGACCCATTATGGAAAATAACAGTGCCTGTTCTGAAAGGTATATTGTGCACACGAGTTTCCGTGGATGCAAGAGATCTTAAAGAATGCCACAAAGTAGACTTGGTTGAAATGCTTGTCGAAAAGTGCAATAGAGATGACCCTGACATCTTAAGAGCACTCGATGTTCAATAACCTTATGGTATGTAATTGTCTCCAAATCTAGAGACAGTTGTCAAATACAAGTGATGGCTTGCATATTATCATAATTTATGTCATACATGCATAAATTCCGGCACCGATATCATTAGTTTGTCATCATCTGAGTGTGTGTGCATCTCATAAGATTCTCCTAAAACTATGAAATGATATCCTATGATAAGATATCAATAGCAAGTCGTCAACTGAACTTGTGGTCATCTTTAAATATATGAAGTAATGGCTTGTGATACAACGCGGGTAACGTGTATCACAAATTGTTGTGGAAAAGAGAAGGGTGACATAGAATGTATTGAATTGATTATTAAACATTGGGTACTAAACGTTCATGACGACGACAATAGATCTAGGTGGCATAAAATCGCTTGTCCTATCATTACATTTATTACTATGTTTTACCACGTCATTTCAGTCAGCTTGCACTAAAGCATGCGGATTCCAATTTGGAAACAAATATCGACTATCGTTATCATTCCCAATCGTGTGTGTGTGTGTGTGCGGGCGGGCGGGGGGGAGGTATGATATAAACACATGGATAGTAAATATGAGGTATGGTAAACATGTCGCTCAACTCTGTCTCGCCATGCACGTGTGCTCTAATTCGATGTGTTGTGTTGTGTTATATTATGACTTATTACAAGAAGGTGGGGAAGTCGATCCACAAAAAAATATCGAACGGAGTCGCCGGATGAACCCTTCCTCGCGATGTCTCTAGGGGCTTCCAACCGATGTGTCCGGAGGGTCCACTTATGTGTCCGGAGGGAGGGTGGGGTGCTCCGTCGAGTTTGTCCGGAGGGGGTGGGGGTCAACAAAGATGATGTCCGCGGGGGGAGGGGTCAAGGGGCATGTCCTAACCCCCCTTGCGACAATAAATGGAACAGCCCTAAAGGGCTTGTTAAAACCCTCAGGTGCAAACGGATTGCCATCAGCGATAAACGCGCTGACAATAGTCAGTTCTGTTGCAATGAGTTGTCGATGTGCAGCAAGTGCAAGGAGACGGACATCTACTGAAGCCACTTCATTGGCCATCCGAATGCTGTTGTTATCAGCTCTGCAAGCGCGAGGTGTAGTGTTTAAGCACTCTGCAGCATGCCTTGGTCCAGCCCCTGTCGACCCCCTCCCAACCAAAATATGAACAACAGGCCGTATGGATGGAGTATTAGTCACATATAGATGTTCAATGTAACAATCGCGAGATTTGAAAAATTATTCACATCGCAGGGACATGAATCAGGAGTGCATTTGAAGCCAAGCTTGAAACAACTTACCAGGGAATGCTCTGTTGAGTGTTTTTTCATGCCCAAGTAGTTCCAGCAAGGTCATGTCAGCAAAGATATCATCGTATGAGATGGTTGAGTCCTCGGTTTGAGTAAGTCCGATTAGCATACACACGTGGTCCACTGGACTCGTGAGTGGATCCAATCGAAGTGGCCAGAGGTTTGTTACTGTGCACTCTTCCTGGTTGTCCTTGGTGTCCCATATTCTCAGGTTAGCCTCATTATCCCAGAGATGTACCTGTGAAGTCAAATTATTGAATGAGTGACAAATTAGTTGGTATTTGATTAAATTAAGCCGAGTAGGATATGGAAGCTGATTAGAACATGGCCAGCAGCTGGAGTGAACACAGTATGACACATCTTGGTCCAACGAAATTAATACTTTTAGAGCATATCACAGCGTGGTCTAGCTGAATGAACACAGGCAATGCATGACAATGAACACGGTTAGTGTAGACACGTGGAATGGTTGGTGGGCACATCGATTGGCAAGCTTGAGTGCAAAACGACTACCAACCTGACTCAGTGGGTTGTGTTAGGAGGTGAGTGTTGAGTTATTAAACTACAACTCACCTTGAGAGGGCGCTCCAGCCAACTTTTGTATGGCACAACCAATGGTTCATCAAACTTTCGTACATTTATTCGTACATTAAGAGTGTCAGAGGCGCGGGTGCTTGCGAAGCAAATAATCCCACTGCCGTCTACGAAATTGATACTGTAAACAACTCTGGTTTTTTCAGGATCTGTACACAACAGTACAAAACGGTAGTTTATTGCGATGATGATAGTGACAAACTTGAAACTGAAATCAAGGACCTGATTGAAGGAATACCTTGTGCGTTGTAAAATGGGTATACATTTTTCATGGCGTACTCGACATTTGGCTGGTAGGTTAAATGGCCAGATGTGCCAAGTCCAAGTAGCAGTACCCTTGAATCCAGAGTAATATTACTGGGAGGGCGGCCTCGACGTGGTGGTGTATCGTTGTGCGCTATTAAAAGACCAAGGTTCTTCCCAAGAATTTGAGTAGAGGATATGTACACAGGATATGTATGCACCCATTCGTTGAGGATACTGAACTCGGTGACGAGACAAGGACCTCCCTTCTTTATCTTTCTTTTGGTGGATATTGTCGCTCGATCGCCAAGGGCCTGGAAGTTCTGGATACGTACGCTGGCCTTGGTCACCAAAAGTGGGTCTAAGACATTTAAAGCTTGGTCTTGTATTTCTGTTGCCTCAGGCATTATCAGCACTCAACGTTGACAAGGATACTGCACATACTGCACACCATAAAGCACAATGACAAAATTAGAATGTTGTAACCTCCGGGCATGTCATATGTCTTGAAATGTATCCGTGTATTGGCATCTCTTTGAGGTAATCATGCCTACTGAATGAGCCATACCAGCCATCTTGTCTTCAAACATTGATCATTACATATCTGATCATACCGCCATTGAACAATGCCTATTCTGTGAGATTATTATATCACGAGGCATTTCAGTAGTGCACATTAAACAATTGCAGTGCAACAAAGATCATCAGCTCTTCATCATACCTAAAGGCTGAGTTGTTGTCAAAAGTATTGATTCATCAAACACCATATCTCAGAGGTCTACACTTAAGGAGA
Source organism: Cymbomonas tetramitiformis (assembly GCA_001247695.2). Classification (NCBI taxonomy): domain Eukaryota; kingdom Viridiplantae; phylum Chlorophyta; class Pyramimonadophyceae; order Pyramimonadales; family Pyramimonadaceae; genus Cymbomonas; species Cymbomonas tetramitiformis. The sequence goes on along the minus strand of LGRX02003894.1, from coordinate 18,537 downwards.
CTGGGAGTTAGTATGCCGTTTACATACTAACGTGTAATTGTCATAATGTACTAACAACGTGCTAACGACATGCTAACGTAGCACATTCCCAAAGCAATTTAGCCCCAATATCAGCTTCTTCAAATCGGGTCATACTTCCTTAACCAGTGCCCATTTCACCATCCAATCACCTTAGAACATCATTGAAGTGAATCTGGACCCCATCCATGACCCACTATGCACCACACCACGAGTCCACCAACTCCCACATTCTAGCATACTAACTCACATTGTGTACTCACGCATCGCGTTAGTATGCTGTTAGTACGCTTCCTAAAAGTACGCGGCGTTAGTATGCCGTTAAGGCACGATAACACACCGTTAGTGCACATACTAACGTTTTCTAAAATGGTAGGGTTTAAAGGGGGAGGAAGGAGTATAGATTCATTCATTCTTCATACAGCTGCCACAAATTGATTTTACATCATTGCAATTTTGCTTGAATAAATCAAAAATCTTATGAAAGGTTCCAGCATCTGTGCATAGCAGACATAAAGTTGATGACACGGTACATCATGCCGATTGAAACATCAAATGACGTCTTTATTTGACTTACTGACACATGAAGTTCATTGTGAAGAAATCATAGATGCATATTTCTCCGGCTCTTTCATATTATATGAAGGGTACTGACATAGGAGAACGATGGTTTTTCAAATGTGAATAAGCTGTATTGTAAGCTTACGACCATCACTTTGACGTCAACAGCCTGAGATGCTGATTGCCGAAATTCAAGAGTCAAAGGATTCGTTGAATCAGCCTTGGTAACATGTGGTTTGATTGATGAATTGTTGATCCATGGTTTCTCCCCAAATCTAGATAAGCTGGCACACAAGTTGTTGCCAATGTCTTAAGGAAAATATCTGAGCAAAGGATTGCCAGTTGTGCCATCAGGCATCGAATTCCATAACAGCAAAGCCGAGTGAGTGAGATCCGCCACTCTAACTATTTGCCCGTCATTCCTTCCAGGTTCATGACAAGAGACAATTCATCAAAGTCATATACCAATGCATAAGTCACATGCATGGTTGCACAGTTTGTATCCGAATGCAACCCCATCGAGGTTAAGCATCTAGACAGCAACTCTGGCCAACAAAAGCCTTCCTGTCTTCGGGTATCTTGAGCATTCTCATTCCAGCTCCATCATGGTCAAAGAAGCATCATGCCTGTGCCTCGCCGAGACGCTGCTCCTCAAAGCCGCACACTTGAGGCGAGCCTTATCAGACAATGACCTTTGGCCTGTGGGGCGTCAACCCCTTATCAAATCCTGAACACTTGTTAACACCTGGATAAATTTATCATGATGCAACTTAAGTGGGATTATAAGTTCCACATAATCATATTGTCTACGTATGCTGAAGGCATAACTGCCGCATGTGGTCACAATAGGTCGCAGCTTCTATAAGATTGTGGCTTCTGAGTCAAAAGCTGATAGCCGATGACTTTTGCCAATAATTGCCGACCGAATAATAATCAGGCCGTGGAAACATGTACCCAAGGGTTTTCGTCGATCGGGCGTATATATATATCAGGGCTGCATCCCAAGAACTGCAGGGCTGCATCCCAAGTACATCCCCCAAAAAAAAACTGTAGGGCTGCATCCCAAGGACTGCAGGGCTGCATCCCCCCCCAAAACTGTAGGGCTGCATCCCAAGAACTGCAGGGCTGCATCCCGAAACTGCAGGGTTATATCCCTAACATTTTTTACCCCCTAGTTGTAATAGTGGCCACCGGCGGAGCGAGCGGAGCGAGCGCGAGCGTAGTGGAGCGCGAGCGGAGCGAGCAAAACCCGCCCGCCGCGAGGCGCCGCTCCGAAAAAAAGGAATATTCCTTTTGAAAAAACCATTGATTCCTTAATGAAATAATTAACGATCATGTTAAACAAGGAATATTCCATTGGTACGATGCACATTTATGAAGTGTTGTATGCGTGCATATGCATCAATGTTTACACGATATTTTGCGGTTGATGACCATCATGAATATTTATGTGAGATAAATCAACAAGTATGGCATCGCAACATCATCATGCACCAAGCATTTACATTTGGTTGTAACTAACAGCAAACATGGGTACCATCCGTTACATATGTAAGAGTTTTAGCGACTAGCGGAATTCAAGGTAGCTAGAATACTTTGATTATTGCATGCTGAATATCATGGACGGCTTAGAACAAACGATGCAACGATCCAAAGGCATCAATCCTTACACTCCATGAATGGCAGCCTGCTCCGCTTCTTCATATGCCTGTCCACCACTTGAGACACGCCCCAAGTCTTGGCACGCCCTCTCTCATCGGCCGAAGTAAAGTGCCATGCACCATCTCTGCTCTTCTCAAAGCGCTTGTCAAGTGCCTTGATGATGAACTCTTCAGCCTCATGGCTGACGGGACCGTTGTAATCCACAAAGCTCTCCATCACATACTTCTCTTGACTCAACCCTCGGGTCTTGTCTGCGTGACGGTCGATCGTAGAGCCTTGACCTTCGATCACAGCTTCATTTTGAAACTTGAGAGCCGCGTGCGTGAAAGCATACAGCCAATCATGCACTCCCTCATCAATTTCTGGCACTGTGAAGACGTCGCGCATGATCACCGTCTCACTGCACTCCTTGAACTTAAGCTCGTTGCCATCTGAATCCTTTGGGGCCCGTACCCCAAAATGAGTCATGTCGATATCCAAGGCGGCCTCAAGCGGTGAAAACTCAGCTGACTGACTTCAACCTTCAGTTCGCCACGGTATTTCATCCGACCGACCTTACTGCCCGTGTTCTCCCTGAGGCCACTCGTATCCTTTACCGCATTCTTACGTCATTGGTGCGAGGGTCCTGCCTTCGGCTCATTGATGAGGAGTCAGCTACGGTGTCTCCGGATGATGGGCGCCGTGCATGGCTCGTGATCTGCCGGGCCGTTGCCAGGCGACGCAGGCCGTGGGTCTCCCATGGCTACTTGTTCGAGACCGCACCGGCGATCGAGCTGCTGGAGGTAATAATAATAATAAAACATTTACGCTAGCAAAGGGGACAAAGTCCTGAGAGTGCGGTACCCCTGCAAAGCAGGCTAGTGAAAACACCAGGGGCTACTCCCTCTGCTATAGCGCGCCCACAAAGGGGCTCAACCCACTTTTCAGCAGGGTGACATCTAGAGAAAAAGCTAAGTGCTAGGCAAAAAACTCTAGAAGATGGAGAAGCAGCCATGGCCGGGTGAGTGGAGGGGTGGCTGAATCTGGGCGGTGGGGAGGGAAGTCGGAGAATTAAGGGGGTTTTTGGAGACGTTGAGGAAGGGGGTCAGGGTGGGCGGGGGAGAGGGGGGTTGGCGGGGAGGGGAGGGGGGGGACGGCCCCTCCCCTTGGGGGCACGGGACCGTCTTTTATTGCAAGATTTTTGAGAATTATTGCAGGAGGGTTTGAAGAAAGTCGTTTGATTGTTGCACAGCTTCTGTTTCTGTCATGGCTTCACTGCTCGAGATGTCAACTGTATGCGGTTCAGTGTTTAAGGTGGTGGTGGTGTTTAACAGAAACACGTCTCGCCTATTTTTGGTGTGTTGCCTACAAATTCTTGATAGTTTTTTAAGAAGAGGTTTAATCTTGCCACGGGGAACACCTATCGTGTTGAGGACAGTACCAAAAAGAGGAGGGAGGTATCCCATGAGTGTGAGAACTTTGGGCCATTTAACGGTGTTTATGAAGGGCTTGGAATTTGCGTTGGTGATGGTCGTGTCGTGGTGACCACCATAATAAGGCTCAATATCACTCTGATGATAAGGAGGGTCTTGAGTGGGCCATGGGCAAAGCGAAGAAGGAAGCACTTTGACGCTTTCGTTCAGAACTTCATCCCAAATATCGGAGCTGACTCCTGTGTATTCTAGTCTCTTCTTCGTGACTCTGGACTTAGGAAGGACGTTGAGGAACCATCTGGCAATCTTTTTCTGTGTAGGCCTCCAGTCAAAGACTGGTTGAGTATCACTGGGTGCACTGTCTATAGCTATGATAACAACATCCGAAAAGTCATTCTTATAGCATCCACCACCTGGGAGAACGTAGGGGTCATCACCCGTCCAATAGCCATGTGGGATAAATGGAATAGTGTTATGCGGGAATCTGAAAACAAGTTTAAAACCTTTGTCGAACCATCTTTTTTGGTTTTTGGGAGACAGCGGAAGAATCCATGTTCCTGAAAATCCGAAGACGGTGTTGGCCGCTTTATGTCCCATTTCCAATGTAGTCATAACCGCCGAAGATTTGCCCTTTTCTTTCCCATCAAAGGGGGGATTTCCATAAACGATTCTGCCGATGCCTGTTATCGGATCCACGTAGGCATCCCAAGCGAGACCATCAACGCCAATTTTCCCATGATGGCAGAAGGGCCTGAGGGCTTTTTCATTCTTGTGGTGGGTATGCATCTTCTCGAGTGAATTCTAGGGTGGGCATTTAGTGGGTTGGAGAAAAGTTCACAACCGTTTTTGTCAAGGTTCCTGTCATCCACGAAAATATCTAAGAGGCTTCTTCTGATTGCGTAGCAGTTTTTAGGATCCCCCGATTCAAACTTACATGCATTGAGTGCTTCGTGAATATCGTGTGCCCTATTCGAGTACTCCGCAAGTGAGGATGGAACTGCTTTGTTGGAAAGGCGGTGCCAGGCCAAAAGTTTCCAAAACTCTTTCTTCTGGACATATTGGAGTTCGGGATATTTAATTGTCCCCGTGACATGGTCCACTTCAGGTTTAGCGGCCACAGCAATGGTATTCCTTTTTGAACTTGATGGTCGGTACATGCTAGCTTCCGGGAGAGCGTGTAAGTATAATTCCTCCTTCATTTCCTGTCTAAGGCCAGCAAGTGGGAAAAGTTTCGATGGCTCAGTTTTGATGTATGTGGTACCCTTTCCAGGGTTTAGTAGTTTGGGCTTTTCTGAGATTTCTTCAGCAATGATTTTCCTTAGTTCGCCATCTTGGGCTGTTCTAAGACTATGTAAGCTATTATTATGTCCTGAGCATTCAAGTTGGATGTGTTCGAAGGTGCATTTTGTATTCTGTTGGCAGTAGGGGCAGTTTTCAGTCCCGATTTTCCCCAGTTTAAATAAACGTGCTGGAGAGGCTTGGAGACCCAGAAGTTCTCTGCTTCTAGAAGCGGTGAAAGCTTTAGGTGTTATTTTGGAAATATCTTTAGTGGGGGCGGTGTTATTCTCGTTGAGCAATCTCAAGTACTTCCCTTGAGACTGTAGAGTTCTCCAATTATGATAGTGTGAGAGACGTTGAATTCTTCTAATGTGACTACGGATATCGCCTAAAATAGGGACCTCAAAAAAGAATAACGAGAAGGGCAGTTTCTCGGCAGGGTCGTAGCGGGAGATGTCTGAGCAACCCCCTCTGAATGAGGCTCTTTTAGCAGTACGGTCCACTCTGTCATGGACTTTGTCATTATTGTGACCCCTAATCCATTTAAGGATGATTTTACTGTGGTCTCCTTCACTGTAGAAGCCAAGTTCTTCTAACAGTAGGCGAACAGCCTGCACATCTCTGTGATTAGCTTCACGTAGTTTGTCCCGAGCACTCATGGATCTGCCATCCTTTGTTACAGCAGATATTGCGGCCATGGAGTCAATGGCATGTACCATTGGAGTCATGGATTTAAGGAGTTTCTCTTTTTGTTCTGTGAGTAAGAATCGCAGTCCCGCAATTTCAGCAGATGTGCTACTCGGGTTTTGGATATCTTCCTTGATAGAAAGCCCAGGTGCGGCGAAAGTTCTTGAGGGGGGGATATTCATCTTCCGAACAAGTGGCATTCCGTTGTCAAAGTTTTTTATGGCATATGCTGCACCACTGCATGCTGATTTTTTGCCAGCAAATAGAGAACCATCGCTTGCCATATCATAATCCCCCATTTGTTTGCTCTTTTCGGCGTTGGGGGTAGATTCTTCTTCTGAGTCGCTAGGGCAGCTATATTCACTTTCTTCTTCCGCAGTTTTGTTTTTCATTCTGGCAATAATGGTCTCATACTGTCTGTCTGAGATGTAATCATAGTGTGAGTTAATATCACTGATTGTAGCAAGGACAGAAGAGGGCGGGTCCATATGGTCATTATATTCGAAAATAGAACCTGCTGGAATTAGGATGCAACCGTCATTGGTGATGCTATATTCAAAATCGTATTGAAAACTGTTAGTTCCTTCGATTCTGACAAAGACATTAGGGTTTATGGCATTGTTATTGTATTCTGTATATTGTATTGACATGGCCTCTAAGTCAATATTGGTAATGTGAATAAGAGAGATGGAATTTCGGTCACCATTTCCTTTCCAATGAAACTCACCCGTGTCCGGGGGTACTATGTTGTCTCTATATTGTTTCTTGACAATCATATCTGGCCTGTGGGTCCAAATCTACAGGGTTTTGAAGCATTTCCTTTTCGATTTCGGTTAGCCATCCAGGGGGTCTATTACCGTTCAGCCTGAAAAAGCCTTTGCTTTCTTGCCAGTTTTTTAACATTCCACCGCAGGGAGTCAGAAAGGAACCTGTGGGCTTGAGGTTAAATTTTTGAATTGCGGAGGTAAAATTCCTCGACATGTAGAGTTGTCTAGGAAGGGTGGTGATTAATGTGGTTTCACCCGCTTCATTTTCAGGGTAATTTTTAGAGTCGATAGCGTATCCAAGTTTTGCCATAATGTGACCTGTACGCCTAAACCAGTTAAAGCGTTTGTCTTTTGTGTGACTGTAGGTTGCATAGTGTGATAGGGGGAAGCCCGAGATGGCATTTTTACCCATTTCGTTGTTCATGTTTTGAATTATTATTTTAAGCCATAGATTGTTGTTTCTACGGTATAGTGAGATGAGGTGGGGATCAATGATACGGTCCGTGTGGTTGTGCTGCCAATATTCGTGTTCATCTGCAGAACACAGGGTGTTCATAGTTTCAGTAATACACGACGCGGTTACAATATCGAAGACACTATCAATACCGTACCCGCCCTGGCAGACTGCTGTCCAGATTATTTGGTGATTAGTGTCCACTGGGCAGCCCAGGTATTTGATTATAAACGAAGCTATCATTTTGTCCAATTCAATTGCGACATTCTTTGAGGAGTTGGCAATTGCTGAGGTAACTTTAAGGGGGTACGCCATCCTCGGAACTACAACCGCATTTATAACATATCTTAGCTGGTGTAGAGTCATGTGTTGCAGTTGGATGGATATTATTAGAGTAGATTTAAGTCTGTCGATAAGGATTTCCGCCTGTTTGTCCCATTCCCCATTTAGTGCAAACCATACTCCGAGGTATCTGTTTACCTCTTTGCTGTTGGAGAAATCGAGAAAATCTGGTGACTCAGGGGGTGTCCATTTCGAATCAATGGAAGGACTTGGGTCATTGGTATTGGGCTCCAGATGACCCCCTGAGATGAGTATAGCTGGCAATTTACCGGGTAAAGGATTTTGGCCCTTGGTAATACCGGGTAAAATACCGGTAATACTTTGAGTGGTATTACCGAGGTAATACTATTCTGGGATTTTTGGCAATAATTAAAACGATCATGGGGCATCACGCACACATTATTATTGGGAGCCATGCATGTGTGCTCCTAGAGGCTTTGATGTATGCGCAATCGATCTAAGAAGGTGGCTAGACCAAATTCGAATGTTGTCGCCACCAAAACGAACAAAAACTACTTTCCAGAAAGTACAGACAGCCGCCCCGATTTTGGGGATTGGTTACATGCTGCACTCTCGGGTGCCGTCACCTGCCGTACAAATGTGCTCCTAGAGGCTTTGATGTATGCGCAATCGATCTATGAAGGTGGCTAAACCAAATTCGAATGTCGTCGCCACCGAAACGAACAAAAACTACTTCTCAGAAAGTACAGACAGCCGCCCCGATTTTCGGGATTGGTAATACCCTTACCCGGTATTACCAATGGTAACATTTGGTATTTTGGCATGGAGGACGGTCAGAGTGTCCTAAGAAGGGCGAATCCATGACAGATATCTCTCGTGTCGCCACGCAGGGATGTACTCGCGTTGTGAATTGTTTAGACTTCGAGCACGTCTCACCCTCTCACGGAATGGGGATGTTGGAAATCGTCCTGGCGTGACGGCTGAGACGCCGTCGATTTGATTTTTTCCCATGGTAAAATGGGTAAAATCGATGGTAATACGGGGGTAATACCCGGTAATACCCATACCCGGTATTACCGATGGTAAAACTTTTTGGTAACGTGCGGTAATACCCTCCTGCACTAGGGTAAGGACTTTTTGGGGCAAAGTAATACTTGGTAAAATACTGGTAATACCTATACCTAGTATTACCTTTGGTAAAATTCGTGCCAGCCACAGAGATGAGTAAATCATCGGATGGGTCATATCGTGTTACCATTTTGCCCTGGGATTTGATGCGCTTTCTGTAAGAGTATTTGGATTTCTTAACATTGATGGGAATACCGATAAAGCTCATAAACTCATTAACTATACCTAGCATGTCTTGAACTTCGTCTTTAGTTTTCCCCACGAGAATGATGTCATCACAGAAGAACCGTGCAAAGATATTTAAAGGGGTGTCCTTTTCTATTAGGTTTTGGGAGGGAGGAATAACATTATTTCCTGGTTTGTCTGGTCTATGGCTTTCCGAGTTCAGTTCGTATCCATATGTGGTTCCTGTCGGGTTCGCACCGTTTGCTCTTTTTGCTAACCAAATTGCCAGAATGTCCATAATGGCTACAAACCTTAGTGGGCTCAAAACTTCTCCCTGAGGAACTCCACATTCGAGGGACCATTCATCTGTGAGGCCTTCTTCGGTAAGTACCATTCTAGAGGCATCATTGGTGATGTCTGAGATGATGTTAATTATTTGTGATGGGAGTCCTAACGCTTTCTGAGCGCTAAATTGCTCATCCAGAATTCGGCTCTGTCAAATGCTTGTTTGAGGTCCAGGTAAACTACGTGGAGGTCTTTGTCGTATCTATTGGCATCCGAAATTACTTCATTCAGAATTTGGAGTGAGTCATCTATGTTTTTATTCGGAAGAAAGGCATCTTGAATGGGAAAGAGAATGGGGTGAGTGTTGAGTATTGTTTTGAGACGGTTAGCAATTATTGTATTAAATAGTTTAAGACCCGTTTCCAACATTGTGAGGGGTCTGGAATTATCTATTGTACATGGTGCAGAGGGGTTTTTAGGGATTGGAAGGATGACTCCAGATTTTGCACTCTTTGGAAATTTCCCAATTATAAGAATGTGGTTAAAAAGTGAGACAGTAACCTCTTGAAAATTCTCTGGGCCCTTGATCCACTGCGAGTATCTCATCCCTGAGGGTCCTGGTGCTGTAGATGCTGGAGGATCCCTGAGGGTCCTGGTGCTGTAGATGCTGGAGATGCTGGAGGGTCCTGGTGCTGGAGGATGTAGACCCCGAGCCCTATATTAAGGGATTCATGCAGCACCACACCGCTATCCGGTCCGAGCTCAGACCTGGTATAGATCCTGGCGATGTGTGGGGTGTGGGGTTCGCCTTGGACCTCCTCACCCTTCGCATGTGCCCTATAGACTACAAGGATCTTCTGCAGGAATGGAGTTCGAAGACGGCCGAAGGCAGGAAGAAGCGGGCTCTGGGCATTCGACAGTACACTCCGTTTGCATTAAAACAAGCCCCCGGTGAAATAACTCCGGAAACATCCAAAGGGCTCCCCATGACCGCCTGTGAACCTCCTTTGATGTCGTCAGGAGGGGAGGAAGGGTTGGGTGCACTATATATAATAACTGTGGAAACATGTACCGGTTCGTCGATCAGTTATATATATAAGGCCAAGAATCGTGCGATTATAAATTGTTAAATCGTGGGATCATCGTTCGCAAAGGCGTCGACGGCTAGCGCAAATAATCCGTAACGTAAATCTCGGATACCTTGAATCGTCACTCTGAAACACGATACGCAGAGATCAATCAACAATCCAGCGTCAATCTGTATCACGAAACGCAATTAATTGAACCTTGAATCGTCACTCTGCAATACGATACGCAATTCAAAGGGGGCTACATCCTAAGAACTGTAAGGCGTTAGCCTGCTAAGGTGAGGGTTTAAAGTGGACTCAGTTCCCCCCAATATCCTAAAAACACCATCAGGGACGCCTCAAATCGGTGTAAAGAAGACTGGTACCAGCAAAAGCAACACCAACAAAGACATCAAAGACATATACAAAGGTATGCCCGTTGTGAGGTCACAACTCTTTTAAGAGGGGAGATCTGTCAGGGTTATGACCGATGACACATGTGTCATACCTGTCATACGTGTCATACCTGTCAGACATGTCATACCATGTCATGTCATGTCATGTCATATATTATAATGACAGACAGTCTTGAGTACGGTCGACTATGACTGTACATGCTGGAATTGACGCTACGACTAGTTCGTACAGTCTAGTGTCATTCCTGTATGTCATCTTCGGTGGTCAGCCTGTGTCACTCATCTCGGGTATATATCGTTTGTATATCCGAGTTTAGTGATCCGTTGTTTCACCGTCGGCAGCGGGTCCCCACTGCCTGTTCAGCTGTTTCCAGCAGGTTATGGTCCCTCTCACGTTCGCGTGAACTGAATTTTAGCGTAGAATTTTATTTTATTTCCGCCCTATCTTTCGGTTAAGCGTCTCCACGCCTTGTGGGACGCTTCGGAGCATATTCTACGTATTTTCTGGAGGCGGCTGCTTACGGCTTTGGGTGATTTCGACGGAGTGGTACTCTTCGGCTATTTTCATTTGCGATCTCTATTTGGATTTGTATTCGTTTCTTTATTCGATTATGACTTCATCGCAGATTTTGGAGAGTGAAGAGCTCCTAGCAACTTTTGATGGCTCTTAGCAACTATTGATGGCAAGCTGCTGAGTTTGGATTCGCTCAACCGCGCGCGCACGGTTGGCCTCATTCGCTCTATGGAGCGCGCTTTTTTGCATTTTCGGAGCTCGGAGATTTTGGCAGATTCTTCGGCGGTTTCTCCACCTGTTACTTTGCAGATTATCGTTTCAGACAGTAGTAGCACTGTAGTAGGTGGTGCTCAGACCTGCCGGTCTGAGACTGTTATGGATTCCGTATTTTCGACAGTTTCTTTTTGCGACATGGGCGTTGGCGATCAGAGCGCGATTCCGAGCATCAGGTCAGTTGCATCTCAGGTTACTACTACTAAACCCTCGTCTATTTCCCCTAGGACGAGCGACACTGTGCGGCAGGCCCCTCCTGCAGGCACAGAAGTTCACTATCATCACCACCACCATCCTACGCCTGATTATATGGGCTCTGGTCAGCGACGGTTTGATGTTTTTGACAGTAGTGAAGAGGAAGATGAATCGGACTACCCACTTGGGTATTACGACGATTCTGACGACAGTTGTGAGGTAGAGGAGGAGCACTATGGCCACTTGGCCGCTCCGCATTTTTCGAACGATCGACTGGAACAAGAATTCGAGTTGGGCACAGGTTCCCAACCACATTCTTATGGCGGAGTTTTGGAGCCCCCACTTGGGGAGGACTTTTTACCGCAAATCTATTCCGATGATGTAGATAATTCTCTTGTGGTGCCTCTCCCAGAGCACGCAGACGAACATTTCGAAAACGATAATTTCCCGGAAGCAGCTTTCGCTGAAGGAGAAGAGCACGATGATGATTACACCCAAGAGGAGTGGGCAGCCTGGGACGCAGGGGCTTACGACTCTCACGAGTATGGTGGTGCGTCAGAGGAGTTCGCTGAGCATTTTGACGAGTATGTTGACGACGAGTATTATTCCGATGATTATTAATTTTCTTTATACTGACCGGCGGGGCGTAGCTATGGATGCCAGCCAATTGCTGTAGTTGGGTTTTATCTTGGCATCTTTATCTTATTGTCACCAGCCACTTGCGGGCAGCGTTTGTTTTTATGGCACGTAATTCATGGGCGGAGATCCCTTTTCAGAGTGCAACAGACAGCAAACGCTACATCGACCGGCGGGGCATTCTTCAAATCAGTTGCTTGGATCTAGCATGCAGACCGGCGGAGTCTTTGCACGTTCCCAGCCACTTGCAGGCAAAGAGAATTTGTGATCAGAGACGTATTATTTTTTTATCTCGTTGCTCACAGCTCATCCTAGCATGTAATTTATGCTTTAGCACTCAACCACATCTTGAGACCTAGCTAGCTCCTAGAGTTAACCGCTTACATTTCTTTCAGTAAACTCTAGTAGCTAGGGTGGTGTGTCGTCACAAGCTGTGCACCTCAAATGAGGTGGTGTGCTGGAAATGACAGCCTGACTAGTTCGTACAGTCAGGTGTCATATCCAGGGTAGCATAATGATTCGGGAATAGAAAAGTGCAAAATGGGGAATAGAAATTTCAATCTGTTTTTGGGGAATAGGTTTGTGACACATGCATATGCGTCTAAAATTTTGCGTTTAAATTTTTAATAATGCGTTTAAATTTTTTCCGCCCACCCATCTGTTCACTTTCGTTTTGCAAACATGAGGAAGCCTCCGAAAAAGTACACTAGGGTGTGCCTTTCTTGCGATAATGGCGGGCGTCGTTGTACTAGACATGCCACGCGTGTTCACCGCACACAGGAACACCATTTCTTCCACTTAACCGCCTTAAACGGCACAGGGCTTGATACCTATGTCGAGAATTGTGGCTTTCGATTCAAGCATACAGAGTCGGTAAAGGTATGGGAAAGTCAAGATAGGGACCGTACCCCTATTTGGGACTTTCAAAACGATTATGTGTATATAGAACACACGGAGGGTATGCCTTGGGGCAAGCTTGTTCCAAGTCGAGGGAACTTCAACTACCTACCTTGCCAACGACACTTGCTTACGGGCTCGGTTCCTCCATTTCATTACAATAACGTCGTCGCGAACTGGCAAATGCAAGACATAATGCAGCCGTTCCTAAACGTGCTTATGTCGAAGCGTGCGTTCAACGCTCAGTCCCTATCCCGAGCTTTGCATTGGTTTTGCTTGCTTGCATGCCGTGAGCATCGCAGTGCGCACTATTGTTGTGCGGGCTCGCAAATTACTATCCGGCAAAAAGGTACTACACTTTGCAAGCTTTGCAACTCTTGCGCTACTATGATCTTAGCGCATGACAAGTTTGCCGCTCTTCGGTGTGAATGGTGTTCTATTAATACGGATACAGGAGTGAGTTCAACTAAGTTTTGTCGGGTAGACTGTGGAGAGGGCTTGAGCCCGGAATACTTTGAAGACAACTTCTCCCCACGGATACTAGTTCTTTAGATATAGGTAGGCGGCCAAAATATAGGATCTTCCTTCTTCTGTGTACGATCGTACATTTTGTAGAAGGTTACACAATAGCGCACTCCTATGAAGCCCGCAGAATTGATCCTATGCTTGCACCTTGCGTCCGATTTAAACACTTTATGCGTGTCAAAAAAACACTTCACTTCGTCGTTGTACGGCGACTCTACCTCGTAAACGGCATTTTCAAACCTCCCTAGGAATATGTTGTATTGGTGCGACACGTCGTGCTTGTCTGTGTGCCTACCTACCTCGCACATGTCGCTCATCATGCACGATACGTACAAACACCAATCCCCGTGGACGCCGTGGTAATTAGCATCAATACACTTCAATAGTTCCCCGGCTAGCATAAAGATCTCCTTCTTCCAATATGGGTTGCTCTTCGAAACTAGAGGGTCGTCTAGATATACGCCTCTGTTCTTGAAAAAAGGATGCTTCAAGCTAAACGCAGACGTCCCGTCCTTCTTCTTGGAGAATCCCCACTGTTGCGCAGTTCTCCCCATGTTGAACCACCAACCAAGATTCCAACCCACCTTCGGAGCCGCGCCTTCTTGTTCATCGCGGTCGTCCTTTTTGTCGCGCCTCTCGATGCGCTTGCACGTTTCAGCATGCAACACGGATTCTAGCTCTCCGCACAACGCTTTGAACCTAGGCGAGTCGCTAATTGGAAGTCGCTTGCGCCTGTTTCCGCGATTCCCACAATATTATCCCTCTAGTCAAGAAAGAGGCCACGGTAAAAGCTTCACCATCATACATATAAGGTGCGTTCCCCTTGCTTTCCATTCCCTTGTAAAGATGTGTGTGGAACTCTTGGGCTTTTTTTGCTATCATTTCTTTCGCTTCTTCTGAGTTGAAAAAAACGTACCACGCTTCCACGTCTCCTAAGCTGCGGTCATACCCGGGGTATTTCGCAGGGGGTAACAAGATCTTCAAAGCTAACTTGTTAAAACATTCAGCTCTGTTATCTCCCACCACTGGTCGCTCGAAAGAATGCAACAATTTCAAGCATACCACGGACGCCTTTGAATTAAGGCAAGCTGCTAATAACGGTTCGCACAAACCTCTAGCATAAGGTAAAGACGACACAATTACGTCAATCTTCGGTTTGAAAAGTTCCCAGTCTATTATTGCTAAATCAAGTTTTCTTATCCCTTTTGCAGGCTTGTGATCGCTCAGGAAAATTGTCTTGGGCTTGAACGCCACAAGATTCTCGTAAACATATCGCGGTGCTTGTCCGCAGCAGAAATCAAATATCCTTAGGCCTTTGAAACTTTCTTTGAAAAAAGCTAGTAGTGGTGTGTATTGCCCTTTAAGAGTGGGATAAAAACTTGTAGACTTGCAACATTTGCGTGGTAAATCAATTGCAAATGGATAACTTGAAAGGCGCGCACACCTCGTTGATAGCGCACTTCGCTTTCTTTTTGTTGGCATTTTGTGTGCCACTTCTGCCTCTACATCTTGCAACTCCTCATGCTCAAGCTCTATCTCTAGCTCTGGTTGGGGCATCTCCACATGCGTTGCCTCCTCCTCCGGTACTTCATCCAACTCTTGAGCCTCTGACACCTTCTCAGATATCGCGCATCTTGTTATCTTGTCTACCCACTTGTCGAATGCGAGAACTCGACTATGCTTGGCACAACATGTGCCAACACCACATGTCGTGCCAAGCGCGGCGCTCTCCACAGGGCGAACCATCAACAGTGCTTTGAACACCAATGATATTCCCCCCTGTTAATCGAATACGTATCGTTGAAAATATACCCACAATACGCTTCGAAAATCGTTGACAAGTCTACGCGTCCGTAGTCGTAGCCTGTTTTCCCATCCTTATACTTAACACCTTCTGGCCAAAACTCTGGCTTGCTATCGCCTAACTTCGCGTATGGTCCTAATAAACGCGCGAGTACTTTGCGAAAGTCTTGTAGGCTAGGCTCTTTCGCATCGCATATATCGTTACACTTTTCTTTACGCATATTTTCGTTTCGATTTTATGTAGGAACGAACCTTACTTTTCGCTAAGTATTGTTAGACGTGTTCCCAAAGTGACCAAAAACCGTTCGATTCCGAATCCAACGGGTTTTGGTCACTTTGGGAACACATCTGATAATACTTAGCGAAGGTTTGCTGTACAGTATTTTCGCTAAGTATTATCAGATGTGTTCCCAAAGTGACCAAAACCCGTTCGATTATCGAACGGTTTTTGGTCACTTTGGGAACACGTCTAACAATACTTAGAGAAAATGCCAGATAGGTCGTCGAGAATAGCGCGTGTTGTCACCATGCCGACTTCCTAACTCACATTAACATCCCGAACCCCATACACCGTGCACGGTGTAGGCCCTCCCGAACGCAGCGCAGCCGCAATTCACGGCCGTGAATCGGAAATTCACGGCCGTGAATCTGAAATTCACGCCCGTGAATCTGAAAGTAAAGACTTACCAAAAAATATAGAGACGGGTACGGTATTTTCGCTAAGTATTATCAGATGTGTTCCCAAAGTGACCAAAAACCGTTCGATTACGAATCCAACGGGTTTTGGTCACTTTGGGAACACGTCTGATAATACTTAGAGAAAATACGTAGAGATAATAATGGTTCGTTCTCATGGTAATAAACCCTACAAGGAAATATCGATAAATCTAGTCTTCACCCGCAAATAAAATAATGAATCGAATAATAAATAGGGACGAGGATTATCAATCTTCCAGAGGCTACCTACCCGCCCCATACAATTGCATAGCCCTTTGGCAGAAGCACATCGTGGTGCGCGGGGAAGACGAGAACCCTACCAAGGATCCCCACTATGGACTCACTCGCCCCAACAAGCGGTGCGAGTTGCATAAGGTCCTCATATGCATGGTGGAGTATGGAGAGGCTGGCGTGCAACCATTAGAGTTTCCTTTCGATTGGTTCCCAATGCTCGACCACTACGCTATCCTCAACCGCACGCAGGGTGCGTGGGTATGGTGCGAGGAGAGCGCAACCACTCGCATCGTTTTCCACGACCATGGAAACGCCGAGGATGGGAAAATAAAATCGACAGAGATCTTCACCTCCCTTGTGTCGTACAAGTTGTGCGCTAAGTGCGCTAAAACTTGTCAAAGGATGGTGCAGCCTCTCGAGAGGCACGAGCGCAATGCAAGTTTGAATATTTATGAACGTTTGAACGTCGAGTTCGAGCTAATATAGAATATAACGAATTAGCACAGACTAGTAACGATAACGAGCAAGTAAAACAAATAATATTCGTTTGCAAAAACAAGTAATAATATGCATAAACTTGTAAGTGTTCATGTTTTTTCACCTATTGAGCTAGTGTCCAAGCATGGCATACACGTCTTGAAAGTAAAGCATTTTGTAAGCCTATTATGTACGCTTTCGCTTGGCTTGTTCCTTCCCTACGGGTCCCTTCGCGGCTTTGTCTAAGGCTTTCTCAACATCGCGTGCCAAAACCTTCAGGACTTTCTTATGCTCCTCGTCCACCGTGTTGGTGAGGTCTGTGCCCGCTAGAAAGTACTTCACGAACTCCTTCGTAACGAAGTCGAGATAACCCCAATGTAAGGCCGAGTTCACGGGGTTCAGCTGAACATCAGGGTCGTAGGACGCCACGCCCTTCAACGCCAAGTTCGCGGAGAACACCACCCGGGGCGTGCCATCCGCATTGGTCACCCCTTGGTGTACCCCTCCCACCACCGCGCAGTCGCCCAATCCCACTTTCTCCTTTCCCCCAACGTTCGTCGCATACGCGTCGAGGGTTTCCTTCGAGAGCATGAGGGCGCGCTGCTCGTGGAATTGGACATCGCAGTTGAGTTGCAACCTCTCTTGCGTCGATTGGCCTAGGAGCTCAACCGACGCGTCGAAGGACGGTGTTGGTGCACAACACAACCTTGTTGGGGATGATGGGCCAAGGTAGGCCACAATGGCCAAGTGATGAGGGCGTTCGGTGAGAGGTTGGTTAAGTGGCTGGTCCAAGTGCCAAGGTTGCCACCCGGTAAGGGTGGAGAGGACCGTATTAGGCGCCCCCTGAATCTCCCGAACGAGATTGTCGTTGATTAAGAATGCTTGATTCTCGATTGTGTACTCCTTACGAAGATTTTCCATAACCTTCGTTTCCAACTCGTGTACGAAGACGTTCAAGTGCTTTCGATCTTCGTCTGTGAGATATTGCTCGTAGAAGTCGGTCTGCACTCCCCCCCCCCGTGTTTCGCGGACTCGTGAAACACCTCCAGCTTTCCTCCAGTGAGGGTTACCACCCCAGGAGGAAGATTTTTCCAGTCCGGGACCTTGTTCACGGCCTCCCCCACATACACGAATACCGCCTTTCCAGATGTTCTCGCGACTCGTCTGGTAAAGACACCACGAAGGTGTTAGCGAAACCTATAGCTCGCGTACGGTCAAAGTCGTCCAAAAATGTTTCCTTGACGGCAGGCTCTTTCTTTTTTTGTTGACCGCTGCATTTTGCGCATCTCAACTCGCCCTTGCCTCTTTTAGATCGTGTGCATGGTTTGCCCGCGTGGTCCATAGTCGAGGGATCTTGTCTACATTCAATAAGCTTTCCCATCTTGTTTAATTGGCCACATTCGCAACGTGAAGCTTGATTCGAAGCCATATTTGTTTAAAGATCGGGTTAGGTATTAGGCTTTGGTAGGTTTACTAAACGAGGAAGTCGCTACACTAGCCCGGAATTCACGGCCGTGAATTTGAGATTCACGGCCGTGAATATCAGATTCACGGCCGTGAATCGCGGGTGCAGGGCGTTCGGGAGGGGAGGGACATGTATGGTATTTTCTCGAAGTATTATCAGATGTGTTCCCAAAGTGACCAAAAACCGTTAGATTCGGAATCGAACGGTTTTTGGTCACTTTGGGAACACGTCGCAAAATACTTCGAGAAAATGCCGAACAAATTCACAGGTCGTCGGTCATAGCGCGTGTTCAGGTGTTGTCACCAAGCCCACATCAGCACTCACATAAACGTACGTAGCCCCTCCCGAACCCCATGCACCGTATGGTTTAGGCCTTTCCGAACGCAGTGCAGCCGCGATTCACGGCCGTGAATCAGATATTCACGGCCGTGAATTTCGGGCTCAAGATAATACTCTATACTGAAAAGACTTGTACGGTATTTTCTCTAGGTATTATCAGATGTGTTCCCAAAGTGACCAAAAACCGTTAGATTCGGAATCTAACGGTTTTTGGTCACTTTGGGAACACATCTGATAATACTAAGCGAAAATACCATAC
>LGRX02003893.1:0-17613 GCA_001247695.2 Cymbomonas tetramitiformis | reverse complement strand
GGGGTTAAGCTGAAGGGTGCGCACACGCATAGGGGGTGGGTTGAGCTGGAGGGTGCACACGCATAGGGGGTGGGTTGAGCAGGAGAATGCGCACACGCAATCAGCAGCCAAACCAACATGTCTCTCACTGGTGACCTCCACGTCCTCATCAGAACTCTCCGTCTGCGGCGACGGCGTTCTTGTGCGACACGTGTGTGGGCTCGCACCCGCAGCAGCTGCGAGGTCGGGCGAGTGCCTCAAGACGCTGCCCACTTCCTCTTCATCTCCTGCATGCCTGCGATGGGAGTCATCACTCCCCACGATTGGGTCCAAGCACCGCATAAAGTCGTTACGCAGGTGCTCACGCACCTCTGCACGCTGTCGCTGTGCTTCAGCCAGCAACGTAGGCCCTACCAGGGATGTGAATGCCGACAATGGCTCCCGATGCATCACGGCCACCTTGTCCCAGGTCTCCCAGCTGCAGCAGTCGAACTTACGTGTCCCAGAGGAGAGGTACTCCAAGGTGAACACCATCTCGCCGGACCCCCGCTCACGGTAATAGCGGTGGTCTTCAAAGAGGTAGTAAACGGCCTTGGACTGGGAGTTGGCCCGGGTTTTGAACACACGCAGAGTGCCTCGCCGTGGACCATCCTTCAAGTGGCTCTCGGCTATCTCCACCAGTCGTGTGCTCTCGCCAAGGTGCTCCACGTGCTTCTGTATGGTGCCCAGGAGTCCACCCGTGCAGCCTTTCGACTGCCCACCCAGAGGCAAACACTCTCCCCGCTGCCCTACCCCTGCGGAGGAGGAGTACTTGTGCAGTGTCTTGTTGCTGAGTTGGCACGTGTGTACTCCCTTCCCTCGTTGTGCATAGGGCTTCCCAAGCTGGAACTCGATCTTGCCCTTGAAACAACGGTATTTGACGAGGAACACTGTCTGCCCGTGCAACGCTGTGAACTCTGAGATCCCCTCCGGATCCAGCCAGCGAGCTTCTCCAGTGGTGTTCTCGCTGCGGGTGGGTGACTCTGGCTCGTAAGTGCCCTGGAACACCGATGGGTGATATTCTAGCTTCGCAGGGTCGAAAACTCCCTTGGGCCAGGTTTGATGCGCCAGGCGCAGCGGAGCTGAGGATGGCGGCGGCGTGGAGCCAGATGGCCCTGCCTCATCTCCTCTGACCATCTTCTGCGTCCTGGGAGTCTTGCGTGTGCGTGCTGGCGGATCCCTCCTGGCCCCATAGGTGTTCAACGCGTCACGCGCCTGCTCCTCCGTCTTGCATGCACCAAGCATTACTCTGGCGTTGTCCCCCAAGTGTAGGTACTCCACGGCGGCGGCGTTTGTGCTGAACACCTCACCGTCTCCTCCTTCTCCATCGGTCACTGGGTAGAACTTCCCCACCTTGCCAGTTGCGTCTGACAGCGTGAGTTGAGGGATAGCCTTCACGTTCAGGTTCTCCACACCAGTCACCTCCTCATCATACTTCGCCTTCAGGCGAGCTCGAAGGTCATTGATGTCCACTCGCTGCACGTACTTCAGGTGCTGGTATTGCCAACGCTGATCCTTCTCGTAGTAGAAGGGCAGCTGGAACTCGCCAGTCACTTTCCCCATGGGGCTCACGTTGGCGGCACCATCCATGGTGTGACGCACCATGCGCTCCATGAGATCCCACTGGGCGCGAGTGTGCTCGCTGAGCACGCAGAACTGGCGTGCCACCTTGTCCCACATGAGCTTGCCCGTCACGACCCCTGGGTAAATCTGGTGGAAGTTGAGGGCCTCCTGGACACTCGCCATTGTGTACCTCCCAGCTTCCCAATGGGCACCACAGTCAGGAAGCGGGACCTGATCGCTGTCTTTTCTATGACTTGTCCTCGCTGTCCAGGTCTCTGAGGGTACCTTCGTCTCCTTGTCAACCTTCTGATCCACCAGCGTGAAGTCGGGCCACAGTAGCTCCGTCTCCAAGATGGTTTTCCATTCTCCACAGCGCGGGAACTTGACCTGTACAAATCCTGCGTCCACTTCGCTTCCATTGCCATCTTCACAGAGTGTGCACAAGCGAGCGTAGCCCGTGCGGTCGATGTACAGGCGCTGCTGAGACCAGCTGCTCTCCTTGTCCTGATGATCCCACGGGTTCACTGCCATGCCCTCCCACGGCTGTACACTGGCCAACTTGTAGTCAGCTTCACTCTCAGCCTCTTGCTCCTGCGTGAGGTCTGGATAGCGAGGATCTGCCTGAGTCGTGGCCAGGCTGGCTGGCGTGACGGGCTCCATCTCGGCTGGCTCTTCAGCACTGGACCACTCGCTTCTGGTCGCCACGTTGGCTTCCCGCTGACTGCGTGATGTCGCTTGTAGCAGGCCCAACATCTGACCCGTTATGGACGTACCGGGCGCAGGTGGCTCGAACGTTGAGTTCTCGGCGTGCAAGTTGACCCGCCCAGTGAGTTCGACCCGCATCAGTGCACTGGGCTGCAAGAAGCCCGCCTCCACCATGGCCTGACAACGCGCATCGAGCCTCTCCCTCTCCTCCTGGTTGAACCTTTTCAATCTGAGCCCCTCTAGGAATGATGCCAGGAGGTCCACCAGCTCGGGGTGGTCTCGTGAGAATGCACACGGTGCAGGTGCACACCTTTCTCCTGAGAGGGCCAGCCGGTCCTCTCCCCTTGTGTCTGGAGACGCCGCCTCGCGTGGAAGTGGAGCACAGCTTTCAAAGACGGGGGCAAGAGTGCGTTCTGGCGTAGCACCGTCGTCGAAGATCTCAGTCGCCAGGCACACCCTGGGGTCTTCGTTCCGCTTACTCCTAGCATCAGCGGGCGGCGTCAGCTCGATCAACGGCAGCGTGACCTTCTCCCTCATGCCCAGTGACACCGCGGCCTCAGAGGTGGCGATGCCTCGGTAGAGGTCGATGGTCAGCTTGAGTGCATTCTTCAGGGGTCCCGTGCCCACCAAGAAATCCCACGTGGTGTCGTTGGTGTATGTGACAAAGGCATGGAGCCGATGCAGAGTCATGTATGGTGTGCCCGCAGCGAGGACCACATCCACGTAGCAGTACTTGGTGAACTCTGCAGGGCTGCCATCACACCTGGCCACTCTGGCCCCTGTCTCCGCATCGAAGATGGTCAAGCCAAGCCTGTTGACCGTTCTGATGGGGATGATGTTGCAATTAGCTCCAGTGTCCAGAAGTAGCGCTTTGTACAACATGAGCAGGCCCCCAGAGGCCACCAGAGCCATCCCTTGTGCCAGGGTCTCGTTGAGAAGCTTGCACACAGGCTGGACCTGCGCCATGGCGGTGAGCTGCTCCTCCGTAAGGCCACTGAGCATCTTCTTCTTCAACAGTTCGTATGCTTTGGCCTCCATCGTCCCTGCGTGTAGCTCGCCCTTCTCGCTGAAATCCCTCACCCCGAAGCTCTCCTGGACTGTGGCCGCTGCAGCAGTGACGCGCACCGTGGTCCTCCCTTTTCTGGGCTGCTCCACCATGTCCTCTGGCATCTCGTCCAGAGGAATCTCATCCTCATCGCTGTCGTCGCCGGACTCCATGCCTGGGCAGTCGTCATCCTCGTCGCTGTCGTCACCCGACTCCATGCCTGGGCAGTCGTCATCCTCGTCGCTGTCGTGACCATTATCTTCGCCGCTGCCCTGTCGGTCTGCCGCTAAGGCTGTTGCCATGGGGAGCTGATCGGTCTCAGCTAGCTCTACCAAGGTTTCCACACCCCTGGGAGCTGTTATCCGACCCTCTGCCACGAGTCCAGCAGCTAGTTTACGGAAAGCCGCTCCAAGACTCTTGATCACGGAGGCCATGAGCTGCACCTTTCTCTGCATCTCGTCCGCCGCAGGCGCCATCGGCACCTGTGCGTCGGCCTCATATTCCTCGGGTGTCTTCACCGGGAAGCCCCGCATGCGCTGCGTGCTGCCCAGTGCTATCGCCGGTGCTGCTGTGAGCTCGGACTCAGCACCCTTGCTCGGCATCTCGGGGAGTTCCCCCAGGACTATCCGACGAGGAGAGCCGCATACAGGGATGCCCAGAAATGTGACTCGACTGGAAGGGGACGGTGCCAGCAACACGCACCAGTTTGCGGCCGCCTGAAGTAGTGGCGAGATCGTTAATGCGCGCCACCGCCCAGTGGCACAGCTCGTTTCCTTCGATATCCCACAGGTACCTGCCACCCCACATGCCGCCACCCCCCGCGGCCTGAACGACACGCCACCCCCCACGGCCTGAAGCACGCACCTGAAGGCGGTCCTCCGGAAGTTTGACCTCGAGTACTATTTGCTGAAGAGATAAATGGCACGCACCCGATTAGAAATCGAGAGTGGAACCAACTCAATCTGGAGGTCACTTCAATCTCAAGAGTTCAAGAGACTGGTGGCACAAACTGGAAGATAGATGCAAGTGCCTCCGCGTTTTCAGCGTTCGTACCGCGACAATTAAATACGGTGGAAAATGTCTTATTGAACTCTTCGCCAACTATTGTGAGTACAACGTTTGTCCCGGCTTCACTTAAACAAAAATACTTTTTGAAACCTCGGTGTTATCAGGCACAGATTTTCAGGGCAAGCAACGTTTATGGAAAAACCATATTGCAGCAGGACCCTCATGGAATGAACACCCGCCAACATCACTCAGAGAACAGATGGCGCATCTTGGTTCCTTGAGTAGCAATCCGGCGCCGGACGAAGACTTTTGCCTGTGATATCATAGCGTTCGATACACTGAGTGAGCGACTCTGAAGCCCTCCATGTAGTGTCTCGCTGTGGCATAAGAGATATGTGATATGGCATAGCAAGTTTTCGCGTCTAAAACGTGCGCTAACAGGGCTCAGACGGTCACATCACATGCGTTCAAATCAATAGAGGAAAAATGCGTGACATACCATGTATCCACACATACTCATCCCGGCTGCGACCGGGAGAAGAACATAGGGGAGACCAGCAGCCTGAAGTGCACCGGATGAAGGTTACTGAGAATCAACGTTCGGAGGCAGCACTGCAATAACTTAGCAGTCCTGAAGGTGGGATACTAAACAACCATAAGAAGCAAGCTGGGCAAAATACTTTGCTGTGGCGTGAAATAGCTTTGCTGAGGCAGTGTGTTAAGGAGCTGAAATTCAGAAGACCCTGAACCCTGAGAAAGTATACCCTACTCGGCGCTAGCAGCGTTAGTTGCGGGCAGCTCAACCCATAGGAAGCTCCAGCTGACAGAGTAGTGCATATTGAGATTATCAGAAGTCCAATATCCGGATAAGCCCTGCTTTCCAGGAAAACGGACGCTCATCCGAGCTCATACTTTTGAACGACCTAAGAACTGCTCTCCATGGAGCCGAAGCAAACGCTCATAGGCTTTCCATCACTGAGACACTAGTGCTTTGCGCGCCAGGATGCACAGTTGTGTGTCGTGTTCACGTCCATGCGTGACACGGTCACGAAGGTGGTCCACAGTTGAAGCACGTGTCTTGTATGCTCCAATGCATAATCAGCTTTGAAGTATTTGGACAAAAAACTTGTGATGGTGTCTGGTTCATAGCTCTCTTTGAACTGGATCGAGTGAAAAATAATACCATGTACAAAGCGTTCTTGCCCTAACGTCAACGAAAAGGGAACGTTTAGCTATGGGTTGTGACCTCTGTTGGATGGTGCCAGTCCTCTTGCGTGAATGGGTTCGGAGGATCATCAAACCACAGGTCGTGGTAGCCCGAATCGGCCATATTGCGGGGGAAACCCCACCCTTCTAGTTCACCGTCTTCGAACATCAGGCTGAAGTTGTCACATCAGCGAACTTTGATGTGACAACTTCAGCCTGATGTTCGAAGACGGTGAACTAGAAGGGTGGGGGTTTTCCCGCAATGTGGCCGATTCGGGCTACCACGACCTGTGGTTTGATGATCCTCCGAACCCATTCACGCAAGAGGACTGGCACCATCCAACAGAGGTCACAACCCATAGCTAAACGTTCCCTTTTCGTTGACGTCAGGGCACGAACGCTTTGTACATGGTATTATTTTTCACTCGATCCAGTTCAAAGAGAGCTATGAACCAGACACCATCACAAGTTTTTTGCCCAAATACTTCAAAGCTGATTATGCATTGGAGCATACAAGACACGTGCTTCAACTGTGGACCACCTTCGTGACCGTGTCACGCATGGACGTGAACACGGCACACAACTGTGCATCCTGGCGCGCAAAGCACTAGCGTCTCGGTGATGGAAAGCCTATGAGCGTTTGCTTCGGCTCCATGGAGAGCAGTTCTTAGGTCGTTCAAAAGTATGAGCTCGGATGAGCGTCCGTTTTCCTGGAAAGCAGGGCTTATCCGGATATTGGACTTCTGATAATCTCAATAGGCACTACTCTGTCAGCTGGAGCTTCCTATGGGTTGAGCTGCCCGCAACTAACGCTGCTAGCGCCGAGTAGGGTATACTTTCTCAGGGTTCAGGGTCTTCTGAATTTCAGCTCCTTAACACACTGCCTCAGCAAAGCTATTTCACGCCACAGCAAAGTATTTTGCCCAGCTTGCTTCTTATGGTTGTTTAGTATCCCACCTTCAGGACTGCTAAGTTATTGCAGTGCTGCCTCCGAACGTTGATTCTCAGTAACCTTCATCCGGTGCACTTCAGGCTGCTGGTCTCCCCTATGTTCTTCTCCCGGTCGCAGCCGGGATGAGTATGTGTGGATACATGGTATGTCACGCATTTTTCCTCTATTGATTTGAACGCATGTGATGTGACCGTCTGAGCCCTGTTAGCGCACGTTTTAGACGCGAAAACTTGCTATGCCATATCACATTAGTTCTGCCTCGCCGAGGACATTCTGCCGGCAGTTCGCAGGGGACACACACTGCGTTTGAAACCTCTTGTTGAGATTGCGCAACTTCTGCTTTATCCACTGGCTGCATTTGCCCTTGGCCACAGTGTGCTCCTGGCTCAGAGGAGCCAGCTGCTGGAAAGCCACGCACTTGTTAAACACGTTGTCAAGGAGAATGTCGAAGTTCCCCTGAAGCCATCCTTCCCCGCCGGGTGAAGCGTGCATGCCCGACTTAGGGCATATACCGGCGTGTATCTTCGTCGCCAGGTCGTTGAACTGTTCAAGGAGCCCCACCGGAGCTGGCCGTTTAGCCATCGTCATGGGTATCACAGGCGGCCAGCCGGGGTCGCTTCGTCTTCGTGCCTGTCCCCCCTGCACATGCGCATGACAAACGTTACGCAAGCGTATGTGATACAAGCAAGCATGCCCTCTTGGTACCTGCAACTGTCAACTGGGTAGGCGGTGAAGCAGGCAGGAAATACACGCACCCTCGCCCATCCCTCCCCACCCACCACTCGCAGCGCCGCTGCTCACCCTGTGGCCGCTGATTCGCAACCGCAGATGAGGCAGCATAGGGCATGGCGCCGGGGAGAGCGCCGCACGCGCCACGCGCCTGATTCGGCGCGGAGCGGAGCAGCCTCCCCGCACCCTTGGTCCCTGGGTCCTATGGTCCTTGCGTAGGCTGCTGACCAGGCACCCGCGGAGTGGCGGCTGCGTTCACTAGATGAAGGGCGGGCGGGCGGGATCCCGTACGGGAAGGGAGGGGAAGGAAAAGTTCACGGTCTTACCGGGTTTTCCTCGACCACTCCTCCAGCGACCGGGGGAGGCCGCCTCCCTGCACGGTTGCAGCTTCGGAGGCCTGCGCACCAGTTCACGAAAGCATGTTTGAATCCACTGCGGAAACCATGGGATATTCCCACAGCAGTGGCATCCCACAGCGTGCATGCCGGAAAACAGGGGAGTCCGCATACCTGAATGAATACGCACAGCCGGTGACTTTTCCTAAGCACGTGATTCCGCACCAGGGCGCAGTCACCGGCTGTGTGTATCCACATATTCGCTGACCACCTATTTACGCAGAAACTTTCAGGAGCCGTCCGCTCTTTCAGTCGAACAGCGGTTAACTAATTAAGCTACGAACCTATCCAGCATGCACATCCACAAGAGACAAGCATGGGGCACGCAACCTTTGGAGCGAGTGCGGCCTGGCCTGCATACATGAATGAATACGCACAGCCGGTGACTTTTCCTAAGCACGTGATTCCGCACCAGGGCGCAGTCACCGGCTGTGTGTATCCACATATTCGCTGACCACCTATTTACGCAGAAACTTTCAGGAGCCGTCCGCTCTTTCAGTCGAACAGCGGTTAACTAATTAAGCCACGAACCTATCCAACATGCACATCCACAAGAGACAAGCATGGGGCACGTAACCTTTGGAGCGAGTGCGGCCTGGCCTGCCTCGCTGCCAACCGTGGCCGTCCTTGCCCGTTTAGGTGCACCTTGTTCAGCAGCGCCCGTTGCTCCTGTCCGGGTACTCTCCATTCTTAAGTAACAGTACTCGCTTTTAAAAGTAAACTACCTGTTCTGCATACATTGCAACAGAACTGCTTTCTGTCACCCGCGTGATTCAAGAAAAAAGTAAAACTGCAACAATACAGACCTCATGCTCTGGGTCCCAAAAAACCCTGAAAAATTGGTAAATATCTTTTGATAATATAATATATTTCTCAGGAAGCTTTTAGAAGCTGACAGGAGAATAAAACTGGTAAGGCGAGGCCTAGGTACGCCCTGGGACTCGCGCCTTCCCTTATGAATACGCTTTCGCTTTTGTCTGTTTGCTTTGCCTACGGTATGATCCTTGTTATGATTTACGTGAAACTGACAAGTGACTAAGCCTACCAAAGTAAATTTGGTAGGCAAAGCACGAAAATACACGCAGAGTGAAGAGGGGAAAGAGCGCAGCTCTGACCCTCGAGGAACTCAAAATCTGCTCTCATATGAGACGCGCAAAATTAACAGACACAAAAGACTGCTTAACTACAGCTCGAAAAAATTGATACTGCTGCTTACGCATTGCGCACTTTGTGGGAACGTGTTGTTGCAAAGATACATTATGGGCGACATACAAGGAGATAACGCTGACGAGTGCATCCCAGAGGAGTGGGACAACTTTAGCACATTCCTCGAAATACGGAAGAAACGAAACACAGTCATAGCTGCTTTCTATGCGTGGGAGAACACTGGTGTTGAACACGAGGCTTTAGGTAATCTACTGCTGGACAGTTTCGTAAACAAGTGGCAGCTACTTGGGGGTGAGGCATCCGACTCCACGCAGTTCTTTGGCACACTGGTACCTCGGCATCAAGGAGCGCTTCTGCGCACAGTAATCAAAGTGAGTCTCTCCCTTAACCTGCTGTCCTACGCTAATCTCGCTTTGAATAACTTAGGAGGAAAAAGCCTGGTTACCATTACGCTGTTTCCACTGCAGAATTTCTCAGAAATCTTCGCTATGAAAGAAGATAGCGCGAAGCTGGACCTGTCAAGAGATAACCAGTTCACCAAACGCATTCTCGAAGCATCAAGGGGCCAATTTCACGACACCTGCCTGCTCAAACTCGGAGAGGCGCTCCTTGGTTATGATATATACACACACACACACTGGAAAAAACAGCAGACACACTCGCAGAGAAACATTCCAGACCAGAAAACTCAGCAGCATCGCTGGGACTAAACGCATTGAATCTTAGTACAATAGAGGAGGAGCAGGAACAGCAGGATAAGGAAGACACTGAAGGAGAGTATGAATCTGACCCTGGAATTGAACGTGAGGACGAGGACGCACCTGAAGCTGAAACAGGAGAACAGAATCTTACCGCAGAAGGACTTCAGAACCACGAGGAATCTGGGGACTTTGACTTTGGGACAATCTCTGAAGCGAAAAAATATGAGGAGTCTACAAAAACTGAATATGAAAACGAAAGTGACGAGGAAGCAGAGGATTTGGCGAACGAAAACTTTCTAGCGTCTGTCAAAATTCACCGTATGACTTCCAGGAAAACAGGAGAATTCACAGCAAGGGAAATTGAACAAGCGCGCAAACAGATTAGGACTCATCTCTCCAGACAACACTTGGACATTGCAGTTCTCAGTGTAACAGGGAGGAAATACAGAAATCAGCTCGCTCCTTTCATTCACGTCAAGGTGGCATCTCAAACAGAAGCAGCCTCGTTGGTCAAACTAGCAGTACTTGACATTGACGACTCAGCCTACATTATAACACCTAAGTCACACAGATTTACCAGTTTCAACGTCACTTTCAAAGCAAACAAAGCGAACTGCCAGCCGACACTCAACAAGATCACAGAACACTTAAAAACAACTGTCTTCGGAAAGTACATTAACGACATCCCCTTTTACCAGACTTACACGGAAGGGGACAAGCTTACGCATCGGTTTTTTACCACACTCAAAAAACCACTAGGAAGACACCCAGAACCAGACACGATCGACACGAAAGATCCCACACACGCGCTTTACACTATGCCTCTGGAATACCCCTTCAAGAAGATTGGTATGATATGGATTACCAGGTTAGAAACTAATCTCCCATTGTGCTTTCCTCCCTTTGTTAATTGTGTTAGCAAACCTAAACGGGTAACAAAGAGCATTTCACTTATAACTGTGCGGAAACACATATATGCACACAGGTGCACAGCATTCATCTGCAAAGAGTGTACTGGCCGTTCAGCACTCAACCACTGCTCTCGGAATTGCCCGGCTAAATTCCGTAAGCAGGCACTGGGTAAAAAAGACCGCACGTCACACTCTGCAAAAGTGGACATTTTCAAGACACCTACGTCTAAAACAAGCGGGGGGCCAACACCTGCTGCATCCGCCTCCGCAAGCGGGAACTCTGCGCCGCTGAAAAAAACCCACAGCGGCTACCGCCACGGTGGTCATCCTTTTGGCTGTTTCTGCTCCGCCTGCCGCCTCACGGGTAACACAACCATAGCCTACCTCTTTACTTGTAAGCTTGCCTCTTCTTGTCAATCCTTATGCCTGCCTGTCAAAGGCCGAGGCATTAACTCTCTTTTTTCAATTCAACTCTTAAGTATGGTTAGATCTTATGCTAACAAACTCACACAGGTAAGAAAAAGCGTTCTGCTGAACCGCCATCGAGCAGCCCAGCAAGAAAGCAGCACGAGGGGCAATCGAGGAGGCGGGAGATTGCAGAAGCTGCCACTGCACAGCCAATTGCACTGGCAAATCAGTTTGACCAGCTCCCGCCGGAACAAGACGAAGATATGGCTTAGTTCTAAGCAGGTGTGTTCCCTACAGCTCTCCCATTTCTTTCAGCTTTCTTGTATGTGCTGCATACTTAACAGATTATGGAGCGGCGGGCTGGCTGCAAACTTTCTTGCAGGAACTTGGAATCCCACACCCAAACATTCCGCAAAGTGGAAACAGTTGCTCAGATATGACAATTCCCTACTGTTGATCCTAAGCAGAACACACCTAGGTTATAGGAAAGCTACCTGTCTCAGCTCCGCAGCTTACAGCTGTTTAGCTGACCTGCCTGCACTCTCATATAGTGCTGTACATTTTACACTTTTCAGTGCTGACCGCATACACTGCAGCTCTGACCATTTAGCACAATTGTGTACTGCAAATTACCCACCTAGCACTGTCTCAGCACCCCCCTGCGGGAACTTCCAGTCTCTCAAAGCTCAGCTGAGAATTAATAAAAGTAATATACTTTTTGAGTGCTCTAGCTTGCCATTGATTTGCCATAACTCACCACTGCAAGTAAAGCATACAACCTACAAAAAAGCATACCTCACATATCTGCTTTCTACACTCAGCACATACTTACCCTGCAACCGCATGAAACCTAAAACTTATAATCATATTCAACAAAACATTTCCGTGACCAGCAAATCCTCACATAGCTCACCTCCCGAGGCACCCGAACCAACAAACTTATATGAAAACCTTCACCGGTTTCTAAACACCAAAATATTAATAAATAACCACACACGGTGCCTAGCAAACTTAAGAGGACGGGAAACCAAAGCAGGAAACACTACACAATATGCAGGTAACTTAACACGGCATACTGTTAACTCAATGCATTATACAGAAAGTTTAATAATACTTACACGGTGCCTGGAAAACAACATGCGGTCAACAAATAATACAAATAAACCCATATACTTTCCGAAGCGGTTTGTTACTAACCTGAAGCGGGTCACGGTAAACTTAGCTCGGTGTTTAAACAACTTAGGACTGAATGCAATACACCGTAATAGTACTGATAAAATAATCTTACGAGAGGCTCGGGGGCACGAACACATGTTTATAGGGGAAAAGGCGGCCATAAGCACAAAAATAATGGGAAACCCTAACCTCTTGAGTCGATACCTAGTGAATACGGTACGGGTGGAAGTGCGTAGAAGTAAAATGGGGCGAAAATATTTCACACAATGCTTATATATGACAAAAAGGGTTAGCAGGGAAAAAATAAAGGCAAACGGACAACCTTGGACCGGAAGCGAATTGCATGAGGCACAATTCGTTAAAAATCGAAATTTTGCAAAAAAGAGCCTAGAACCAAAAGATTTCAGGGAAGGGACCCGAGGACATATACGAAACCATGTGCGAAAGAGGAATGCCCAAATAAACGGTATGGCAGCTGAGGGGAGGCAACAAGTGGGTGTAACGCGTAACACGGAGAGCACAATAATGTTCAGAAACCACGGGAGCGGGGGAAGCGAGGTGCGCACTGGTCTTGTAAAAGACACGCGGAGTGTAGTCAAGCGGGCCACAGATAAACTAATACGGTGCTCGGAAATAATACGGCGATATATTGCAAATCTAACGCGATGGAAGAAAAATCTAAAAAAGTATACCTTCAATCTGGTATGGACCGAAAGGGCTGTTAACTCAACACAATATATGTATCTTATAGTAAGTCCAGCATGGCCCGAAATATATTTTAAATGGAAATAAAAATAGATAAAGCTATAAGCGGCAGCATAATTATGACATATTACATAATGAGACACCTCTTGAGATGTGAGGAAAATATTATTAAAACACGAGCGGAAATGCAAACAACCACCTACGGGCCCACTATCATGCTTCTTCATATAATGGCGGAACTCAGCAGAATGAAGTTGAACCCTAAAAATTATTTCCCGGGACCCAGAGTCATAATACACCTAGCCCACAAGAGACCTAAGGCCTGCAAAAGGATAAGCAAGAGCGCCTTGAAATACATGATTCTAAACCCCAAAATGGCATGGCTTTGGGAGAGAACACGGACCCAAACTGCAAAGAAACCCAAAATGAATTTACCTCTAAGAATAATGAAATATAAAACCCACCACAAGAAGGATAACGATACCAAACAATATAATATTTCGGAACCCAAGCAGCTGTTAAGCGGTGGAGCAAGCACCGAAGATAACGCAGTAGTTGAAACCACAATGGCCACGGAATCACTCCTTTCAGAAAAGGGGTGGTTAAATGCAACTCATGTTGGTGATGCAATGAAAATACGGGACCCGAGTACCATAGCCCCTATGGACCTTACAGACATGATGCTGAAGATGACAGGGGAGGACCAAAAACTCACACAACTCATTAATAGCAGACTCAAGAAATATGGCCACACACAAATAGGCGTGTGTGACAATATACATTGGCGTCTCATAATGATTCGCTCATCATCACCTGGGAAAATAGAAGCTTACATATATGATCCCTTTGGAGATAAAGGCGAAAGAGAAACCATTAATATGATTGAGGCAGCACTCAAAACCTGGTTAAAAATTTTCATAACCACTACAGAATATAAGGAATTCACAACTACCATTAGCAAGGAAACATTTCAAACAGATACATACAACTGTGGCACATGGGTAGCAAAAACCGCCTTCGGATGGGCACAATGGAACAGAGGCTCGCACCAGACCTCATTTTTCGAGTACCTAAAATCTGATTTATGTATTGGGGAGTATGGCAACAAAACGATGCAAAAGGAAATACATAAATACCGATTAGAAATGAGGAAAGAAATAGGGCTTCAGGTAAAGAATACCCGTAACACACTGGAGCTCAAACACTTGGAGCACGCTGGAAATGACGCCGCAATCAGCGGCTCTTATATGACCTCACCTTCCCACCACATCCTCACACGCAGAGGTGCCACACCCAAAAAGCAGATAGAAACTCTGATAGAAACTTTTAGACTGAAATGGAAGACACACACCACTAATGAAACAATTGTTTCAGAAGCCATCGAATCGCATAGGAAATATCATCACACCTCGAGCACGGATAACACCAACATTCAAATTCATCTTCTTGCGACTAAGGACATATGGTCAACTGCAGTCCACATCATTCCAGAAAGAAAGATTATTCACTGTGAGTTTGATATCTCTAACAATAAACACCAGAAAGACATTTCCACACTTTTCCCTCAAGACCTGAGGGTGCACCGCATAACCTTGAAACTGGGAGTACATCCGAATAACATGGGGGTTTTCAATTTTATAGTAGCCCACAAACTCTGTCACATCCTGCACAACACTAAATTCTTCTCAGCAGCACAATTAAACAGAGACCTACTATACGAACTTGAAAACCTAAACATTAGAATTCTACCACAAACGGGCAGAGAAGCCAGGATAATCAAACACGAAAATAACAAAGCCATTTCGACCATACGACAATCACTGAGAACCCACCTTCCGAAAATTGATGCACATCCAACAAAGCCAAATTCTGAGCACAAAGACTGTAAATCCACCCACACTGCTTATAATCACCTCATCTCAGGCAAAGGAAAGCCTTCTTGTGAACCCCACACATATGGATACCGCAGGAAACACTCTCATAAACAAAAGAGAATAATCCTTAAAACCAAATGCACAAACAAAATCTTTGATATTGAGAACATTTATGACGCAGATGGCAGTTGCATACTACAAAAAGCAAAACACAAAAACGCCATGAGACAGTCAGAAGAAATAGACCGACTCACAAAACTACAACTAGCACAACACTCTAACAATTTGATTATAATGGGTATGAATATGAGAGGCCTCCGACACCACAAAGAAGATAAAGACAGTTTAATCAAATTAGAAACAATCTGCAATCTTTTAATTGACGGACGGGCTGATATAATATGTATATCAGAAACCAAGGTAAATACTGAAAACCTTGCATTAATCAAAACCCTAATGACACAAAAAGGAATCCAATTTCGCACGTCTCATGTAAATGAAAGAGCTTCCATTGGTTCCATGATCCTTTGGAATCCGAAAAGTTTGCCACTATCCACCTCGGTCACCACAATCGATGGAGATGCAAAGAGAGCAGTAATGACCAAATTTTCAGGAAATAACGGTTTTGAGCTTCACATAGCCAGGGGTTATATGAATGATGCTACACTAGTAGAGGAACAAGTGGAATTATATGACACACTCACTGACTGGGCAGGGAAGGCAGGAAATAATCCAAAAAAGGCCTACGTAGAGATAGGTGACAAAAACTGCACCATTACCCCAAATCAGCGGGTGTCAGGTGGAAATTACATGTCATATCAAGAGCATGTCGAAAAGAATAAGCATCTTTTAACCTATTTCAACAATGACAGATGCTCCCTTAATGAACTGATAATGGACCGTAATCCAAACACGGAAATTTTCACACATGTCATATCCAAAAACTCAAAAGCAAAACTCACCCATATCATGGCCAACACAGCTATGGCAGAAATGACAGTTAAAACAGGATGGACGGAGGAAAACCCTTATATCATCTCCGACCACGGGATAGTATGGGCTGAATTTAAGCTCCCTCAAAACGACACCAAACCGGAGATTTCCGCCGATACAACTTTGCCAACACCTAGATTTAATGGTGCCAAGGAAACCACACATGGTGAGTACCCAGGGTACCCAATTAGAATGACAAACAAAAATAAGGATACAAAAAGGAAAATAAACAGGAAAGATATCGTAGGACTTCTCGAAGCAAATGGATACAGCACAAACGAACTCGTGCACGCGTGCATCAATAAAAACAAAGCTAGAACCGCTATCAGCACCATTAAGGGTGGCACCACTGATCTCGATCTTAAACGGGATAATACTGACGGAAGCCCCATAACAGTGAGCAAGCTCATAGCTAAAAATAAAGAGGCAGACAACATAGAACAATGTCTAAAATGGCACAACAAACCCAAGGAATGGTGGATTCACCTTAATAGCCCATGGCATTCCTCTGTGTCTCTTTGCGTTGACAATGCTGAGTGTCGCTGTGACAGACTGGATCCTGACTTGCCTCGACGTAATGGGCACGTGTGCTTTCGAACCACTGAGCTCGATGGGAAGTTTGCAGCCCTCAACCGCAGTCTTAAGGACACTCCCCGGCACTCTGTGGGTACTTCTGATTTTTTACTGACTAGTACTTCCGATTATTTACGGCAGCTTCGCCACTTCGAGACGGTGTCAATGGCTGCGCTGCGCAAACTTTTGCCGTGGCAATGCACTGTTGATGGAGCTCACTACGCTGTGGTTGAAAACGTGACTGAGGACACTTTTTTCGTTGCAATTTGTGGCTCTACTGGCTTGGTTGTTCAGGTACTTTGGGACAGATTTGTGTTTCTTTTAAAGAGGCTAGACGCATACTCTACTGCGATGGGCCACCCGAAAGTTTCTGTAATGACTCACCTTTACTCAGCAGTGCGGAGACTACTGGCGTGGGCGAGGTTAGTCACACAAGACTATTGGATTACTCCTTATACGAAACAGGATGCGCTCCGATTCTGCTTTTCTTTGCTCGATGAACTTTTCGCTTCACCTCTTGACGTGAATGTTAACAGCGCAGTTTTCTGCACTCCATATTCTGAGGACACTTGCTTTGGCGCAGTCGAAAACTCTTATCGTATTCTTTGGCACCTTTGTGCGTTGGGAAACCCGATTTATACCCTTGCTCATATCCGAAAGTGTATTGATCACGCTCTCTTTTCTGCTCGTTCTACTCGTAAACCGTGCCGTGTTGTGCTGGTGTGCCCGTATTGGGAACGCTGGGATGAAAGAGAGGGCGTCGAGCTGGTTTGTATTCTGAAGAAGAAGAAGTTCGCTTTTCTTGCGCCGCAGAGTGCCTTGGGTTTTAAGGATCGCTCAACCGGTGCTAAGTTCGACGTGAGCATACTGCTGATTCAGAACCGCGCGGCCGCGAAACACCGGCCGGTGACACAGCAGGGGTTGGCTCGGGTGTCAGGAGCGTTCGGATCGGCGGTGAGTGATGCGGGGGTGACATACTCGGCGGACTGGGGAGTTGAATTCTGTTGGCAGGCGGCAGCCCAGGCGAGGCCGCAGGTCCGGGCGTTCGAGGAGGAGCGGCGGGTCCTTGAGCGATTCCGAGTGTTGATGAAAGGGGGAGTGGCGGCGGGCCTCCTGCTTAACAGCCTGGGGGGGAAGCTAATGACGGCGGTACATGATGCGGAGTTGGCATACCAGTCAGAGCACTCGACGGAAGTGATCCCACCGGTGACAGAATTTTGGAGGCTGCTGAACGGGATGCCCGGCTTAGCTCGGGGGGTCCTTGACAGGAATGTGGCAGTCGGCTTCGGGGTTTGCCTTTCCGTCTACCAGGAGTGGCTTCGTGCTGAGCGGGATGGAGGCAACTACTCTCTCGTTGAGTTTGACAGCGCAGAGGTGGTTCGGCAAATGAAGCTCCGGTATAAGGCGGCGGGTCTGGATCAGGTGGCGACGTTCTTCCTCGATGGCTCTTTTGGTGTTCTTTACCTGATGGTGAAGCATAAAGA
>LGRX02003892.1:0-49392 GCA_001247695.2 Cymbomonas tetramitiformis | reverse complement strand
CCCCTCATCATGCCTTACACGCCCCTCATCAAGCCGCTTGCCCCTCTGGCTCACCCCACATCAGGCCCACGACCCTGATATACCCTCCACAGCGTCCGCTCTTGCCTTGCGGCACACCATACGTCTGAACCAACGCCCATAGCGTCCCCGTCCCAGTGACGCCCCCCACGCCAACGCGTGCCCCTCGATGCCCTTCGCCCTTTGCACGCCCCTCAAAGCGCTCCACGAGGGACTGCCTGACTGATCGACTGACTGATCGACGGATTGGAAAGCGCGCTGGGGCGGGCACCCGCGCCTTTGAGACGCAGCGGAGGGCCGCCTGGAGCCAAGCCACAGCGCCAGCTGTCGCAATGTAAGGCGGCACTCACAACAGGCGGGAGAAGCCTTCGAGTGCAAGTCATGCGATCCAGAAGCACAAGGCAGTCAGCGTTAGAGTCCACTGGTCTCATAGTCCCTGGCCCGCTGGCAGAACGCCGAGGGGGGCAGGCAGAAGGAGCTTACCATCGGCGGTGGTCGTGGTGCCCATGCTGCCCGCCATGCCCTCAACAAGGGTCAGCAAGTTACGCGCCAGAGGCGCAGCCTGCCGTATGACATCATAACCCTCCGACGTCACGCAGCTCCGACCAAAGAAATCGCAGGCCTGACAGTGTGGGAGTGAACGACGTGCCATAGGCGGATGCGCCGCAGATGGGAGCGCCCGCAGCACACAAGCCTGAGCATCGTGCGAGGAGGAAATCCGGCAGGGCTACCACCTCAGCAAACCGCGTGTCATTCGTGAAGATATCGGACAACGAAGAGAGATCTCCTGGCTTGGCTGCAAACTCTTGGATGTACCTGAGCCGGGCAGTTTGTGGGGCTTCGTGTGCATGGGCACAAGGAAGCTCGCGAGTGCAACGGCTAAAGGGCGCAGGGGGGCTTAGGCACAAGCCAGCAAGGGCGCTGTTGAGCACGGAGAGAAATCGTGCTCCGAGGAATGAAAAGCTCAAGAAGGCACGTCGGGCCGGGAGGAGATCAAGCGCTGCAGGTTGCACAGCGAGCCGTTGAATCAAGAAGTGGTATGAAGGAAACAGGTCGTACA
Source organism: Cymbomonas tetramitiformis (assembly GCA_001247695.2). Lineage (NCBI taxonomy): Eukaryota > Viridiplantae > Chlorophyta > Pyramimonadophyceae > Pyramimonadales > Pyramimonadaceae > Cymbomonas > Cymbomonas tetramitiformis. Next base: position 48,314 of record LGRX02003892.1, on the reverse strand, counting down.
AAATGAGTTCGACGGTGTCCTCGGCGCGCTTGCGCTGCACCTCCGCGGTCTGCGCACCACCCGCGAAACCCACTCACGAGCTGGCAGTCAGACGCCGATATGCAAAGCCCCGTCTGCTGCGTGGCTGTGCGATGCCTGCTGAAGGCGAACCAACAAGTCTTTCGAATTCACCGGGATGTGGCTCAAAGTGCGTCAGGGTGCCACGAGTAGGGTATGTAGGTCCAAAAACGCTTGCTGGTGCCTATCGTGAACTCCCATACATTTGCGACGCACCTCCAAACGCTCTCCGATCCGTGCTGCGATGTTGCTCAAGATGCTGACTTCCCCATCGAGCTCCTCGAAGCTCTCGACCAGCTCCTCTTGGGAGTCCTCGAGCTCGGATTTGCTTGTCTGAAAGATAACGTGTACGGCGGATGTGAAACCGAGCTACACGCTGAATTTGACGTTCAAGTGAGCCCAAGCAACAGCGAATGCTTCTGAAAACAACGTGCAGAGATCTGTTTAACGCGAGACCTGATAATCGATGTCCTGGCAGACCAGATCCTCCTCGAGCTCATCTACTTTCTTGTTCGCCTCCACTTCCAGCTTCCGCAAGTCTGCTTTCGCTCTGCTTTTGACAGGCGAGGCAGGCTTCAATCGCGCCGAAAAGTTAGCGGTGCGTGCAGCAGCTAACGCTACAAGTAGCTTCAGCGGCAGACCTGCTGTCATCATCTATGAGCGAGCATACGCAGTGGCTGCGAAGACCTCCAGGGCCTAGGGCTCCCGGCGGCCACTCCTAACTCGCACATTAAAAAGGACTTCAGGCAAGACCTAGAGCCATACCTCTCAACTCGCCTTAGCAGCGCCTCTGACTTCCCGAACGCGTTGTCTGTAACACAAAGACATGCGGAGTCATCTCCGTCGGTTCAGCGCGGGTAAACTGCAAGTTAAGCCAACGCTGCAATAGCGTTCGGACCTTCCAAGCTTTGCGTTGGCAAGGCACTGTGTGGCAAGTCATCCCGGCCGGCCTCAGCAGCCGGTGCCACGCCAGTGTGAATCGTGAATTCTTGTAAGGTGTCCGCGACCAGCTCGCAAATATAGTCGTCCGCAGAGGATATGGCCTGAGCACATCGTCGCGATAGCCACACGTGATTTCAACTGCCAGTCTACTATGGTGTACCAGGTTCGTTGCCAGAACCCTAGTAAACATACAACAAGGCAACCGAAACTGGTCTTAGGTCAGTCTTTGTCACCTTAAGCTTGCTGAGCGTAAAAAGCGAAGCTATATGTTCGGGAATTGGATCAGTGGAACTGTTCGAAGTTGAAGCGTCCCCTTGACCGAGCGTCGGATCGTCCGCTGCCCCGTCCATATGTTGGACCGACGTGAGCTCAAAGTATATTTCACTATCAACTATACAAATCAGTTCATTTGAATGCTTTAAAGCCTTCGTGATAAGCAACTTCAGGGGCTGTCAAAGTTGCACCAAGGCGAATAGGAAAAAATAAAATGCTTATATTAAGACACCCAGAGCTTGGATTCTCGCATTCGTCAAGAATGACTATGAAGGGGCAACAATCGTGATCTGATTGTGTCTTGTTTCCGAAGTGACTGAAATAGCTGAGGGACTCAGATGCACGCCCACGAAGATGATCCCTGCGGCGCCATCGCACTTGTTGTGTATCCTCAAAGCAAACAATTAGGCTGGCGGAATCCGGGACTAGAGCTTGTGGGCAAGTGTCGGCACGTGCTTATATGATACGAGAGACTCCAACGACGCTCATGATAGCGTGGCGTCAACTTCAGACGAGACAAATAAAATTCAGCAAAAGCCAGGGACTCCAAAATCGTACAATGAGTTGAGGAATGACCAAGGGACCTCTAAAATTGAGAATAAACTTTAAATTAAACCATGCCATTTCGATTTGCGAACTCGAATCTGAAACTTTCGTCTCGCACTCGGTCGGGTGTTATTGATATTTCGATATTTGTAAACGTTGTTGTATAAAATCGCTCTCATCGTTTGACATGTGGCGCAAACGCGCTAACCCTGCGCTTGCGCTTACAGTAGCACATGAGACCGTTGTCACGTCATTTGACTGTCAATGTCATTAGTCATATCAATTTTTTTTCTTCATATCATCAGTCGAGTGGGGGGATGAGAGGTTTGAGGTTCGCGCCTTCGTATGCAGCATGATTAGTGTAAGTTTCGATGCAACTTGAACTCACACGACAGAGCAGGATCTACCGTGCTCATTGAGCAGACTGTAACACACGCATTCGGCTTTCGCACTTGTACCTAAGGTCGTCAAAGCCGCTGGAGTTCGCCTGAGTTCAACTTTCACGTTGCGCGATCTCTGTTATCCATATCCCTGCACGCCCGCGTTTTCTGCAGTTATATGATCCTGCTATATACGACAGGGTGACCATGTTTGCAACGCTTCCCTAGAGACGCATATGACCCTGGCCCGTGACGAGCTGTCGTGCGTGGAACTTAGTCCAGCTTTCACCGAAATCGGTGCCCCGTCTGAGAACAATAGGTCGTCCACACCAGCGGGTGTTTGGTTTTGCTAGATTCCCGGCGAATGAGAGAAAAGGACTTCGAACAGCGAGTCATTTTGCAACGCAGCTCTCAGGAATCCGAAAACCTGCTGGAGTCCATCCCAACCGATATTTTATGCGCGTATGAGGGGTATGAAAAACTGATACGACAGCGCGCGCACAGATGAAGTCGTCGGGAGATTCGCTTGAGAATACGGGGAGAATTTTTCCCAACATAGGTAGGCGTCGTTCAAGGACCAAAAGCGTGAGTGAAGTTTTCACCTCGACGACGAACAAGCTCAGGCAGAGATTAGCATCCAGCGCTAAAATCGATCCGAGGGGAAGAGTGGGAGATATTCCCCTGGATGATGATTCTGGTGACGACCGCGGTGAAGGCGTCGACACGTCAGTCCAACGCGAGCAACTCGAGTTTTTCAGCCGCGATACCCTCAGGCAAAATCCGTTCTTAAGCTTCCTCCTTTAGGAGAGCCTCGCGCACAACTCGGTCAAAGCTTGAGACCTTCGAGTCACCTCTGCTGTCTCTCGAATCACTCGCTGAAAATGCGGTCTTTCATTGGGATTTTGTCCTTCTCCCAACTCAGATATGCTTCTCGCGATCTCCACAGGCCTCCAGATTATGCCAAGTCGCTGTTCATTTCAAATAACGAGAAGGTAACCTGATTCCCTCCTTAGTTTTGACAGACCCACGCTTTCTCCCTCCACTGCGTGAGGCTTTGTAGGAGGTGCGCCAGAGCGGCCGAAGATGGGTGCACAGGGGTGGCCGAGCAGCATACCCCATCGTTTAACTCCGTCTTTAGTTCGAGAGTGCTCAAGTGTACCCGTCGCCGCTTTGCGCCTGTAGAACCTCCACTTTTAGTGCATGCAGACAGCTCATTCACTTTGAGCGCGTGGAGGCAACTCGCCGCTCGTGCGAAGGACTTCAGTGGCCCAGGGGACGAAAACACGATTGATTTTGTAGGTTTCTGCACCACCAGGGCATTACGAAGAAATATCGAGAAATTACCCTACTTCGAGATTACTGTTCTGAGGAGCTCCGCCGCACCGTACATGCCAACCATCGAGAGTTCAGCAGGTGCGCAGCAATTCCCACTACCCTTTGTATAACGATTAACGAAATTGATTGCCGCCCCATGCCCGCCAATCATCGAGTGTTCGGGCGAGCGTATTCATGGGGATGGAGGCTTGCGGTCGGTTCGCGCAGCGCTTCAAAAGAGATGGCCGAGCTGGAGGGCAGCGCCGAGCAGCTGCGGACTCTGCTCTCGAACCTCACCACCACCCTCGAAAGGGCCTCCACCTCGCCGGAGGTGTGCGCCGCGCTTCTATATGCGAGTGTGTATCCTGTCCGGGTGCAGCTGTTTGCTGTTGCGATTCCGGCAGTGACTCATGCCTACGGCCCTGCTGCCATCCAAGCTGCTTTTCTTAGAGAGAGTGTGTGTGGTACCTTGGCACGGCTCCGCCCTATTTCTACATGCTTCTCTTATCCACGGGGGTGACGGCGGGTTGGCTTCGGTTGGTGTGCCTCGTGACGTCTGGGCGGAGGGCTCCCTTCTTTAGGCCGTCTGTGTGCGGAGGGCCTCAACTTCTGGATAGGCCTCGGAAAGTACGGCCGAGGAGGATGAACCGTTTCTTCAACTGCCTGCATGTCTGAACTGTAAATCTTGCATGGCATAAGTGATGGGTCCCCGAGGGAGGAGCTCTCATGGTGATGTGCTTGATGGGGTGATGTGCTTGATGTGCTTGATGCGGTGATTGGGGTTTCGAGTACCCCTCTTGTCTGCCAGTGTGTATGCTGACCTGCAGTTTCTTTCGGGTGGGCACCACCTCTATGTTCAGCATGTGAGGAGGGAGATGCCCGAAGCATGTGAGGAGGGGATCTTAACATCTTGAGGGAGGATTCCTATAAGAAACATGCGAGGGGAGGGGGATCTCCAGAAACATGTGAGGAGGGAGGTGCCAAAAGCATGTGAGGGAGGAATGCCAGAAGCCTATGTGAGGGAGGGATGCCAGAAGCATGCGGGGGAGGATGCCAAGCTTATGTGAGAGGGGAGTCTCAAACATGTGAGAGGAGTCACCAAGAAACAGTGCGAGGAGGGGATCTCAGGAAACTATGTGAGGGAGGGGATCACCAGAAGCTTATGTGAGGGGAGGGAGGATGCCAGAAGCATGGGGAGGAGATGCCAGAAGTATGTGAGGAGGGAGATACAAACATGTGAGGTAGGTCTGACTTATGTGAGGGAGGGAGTCATAAACATGTGAGGGTGAATGCCAGAGCGGAGGGAGGCCAAGCATGCGAGGAGAGATGTAAACTATGTGAGGGGAGGGAGATCACCAGAAACATGTGAGGGAGGGAGGTGCCCAGGCATGCGAGGGGAGGGAAGTGCCAAGTATGTGAGGAGGGAGATGCCAGAAGCATGCGAGGAGGGAGATGCCAGAAGCATGTGAGGAAGGTCACTGGGAGGTCAATACTTGAATACACAATACGGTGGGTGGATTGCTGGGAGCAGGCCCTGATACCACAGTCTCCCTTGCGAGGGTCCAAGTCCGATTCCACGGGATACTTTGCGCAAGCCTCCTCCAGGAACGATCTGGATATGTCCAAGCTCTCGATTCAGGTGCATGCGCCCGATTCGACGGGCTTTCCCGGCACTCCGCGGCGCTGTGCCGATGCCTCACCTTGAGCCATACCATACCCCGGGACAATTTTTCTTGTAGTCGGACGGGTAAGGGGGCTTCAGGATCGTTCTGGGACCGCTCCAGACGGAGGCCCCCCTATCGACTTCAGCAGGATTACCTCCCGCATGTTTCCGGGGCACCGCCCTCCAGGCTCCCGGGAATTTGGGTTCCGACTTATACATCAAACCGATTTGTTTTGTACGCCATATTTAAGATGCAGATCCTTGCTCACCCTGTACGCCACTACCCTGAGAGCGCTTCTGGTGCTCCCGGCGTCTGACATGAAAGCGCCGCAGTCCTGAGGGGCACCACGGATCACGGGCAGCAGTGGTGGCTCATATCACGGCTGCAACATGCAACAGCGGTGCCGGCTCACATGACTGCTGCGACATGCGACAGCCGTGCCGGCTCACATGACTGTTGCGACATGCGACAGCGGTGCCGGCTCACATGTCTGTTGCGACGTGCGACAGCGGTGCCGGCTCACATGTCTGTTGCGACGTGCGACAGCGGTGCCGGCTCACATGTCTGTTGCGACGTGCGACAGCGGTGCCGGCTCACATGACTGCTGCGACATGCGACAGCGGTGCCGGCTCACATGACTGCTGCGACGTGCGACAGCGGTGCCGGCTCGCATGACTGCTGCGACGTGCGACAGCGGTGCCGGCTCACATGACTTTTGCGACATGCGACAGCGTTGCCGGCTCGCATGACTTTTGCGACATGCGACAGCGGTGCCGGCTCACATGTCTGCTGCGACATGCAACAGCGGTGCCGGCTCACATGACTGCTGCGACGTGCGGCAGCGGTGCCGGCTCACATGACTGCTGCGACGTGCGACAGCGGTGCCGGCTCACATGACTGCTGCGACGTGCGACAGGGGTGCCGGCTCACATTTCTGTTATGACGTGCGACAGCGGTGCCGGCTCACATGACTGCTGCGACATGCGACAGGATGTGATTCCAGTGTTGAAGAGCCCGGAGACAAGCCGGCATGATGAGCAAGCTACCCGCATCTTGGTGCGCTCTTTGTCCCATCTTCACGATTGTGCAACTGCATCCCCATCCACCCTCACACCTCGATGGCATCACCCTTGTGCGCTGACGGCGTCACCCTTGTGCGCTGACGGCGTCACTCTTGTGCGCTGACGGCGTCACCCTTCTGCGCTGACGGCGTCACCCTTCTGCGCTGACGGCGTCACCCTTCTGTGTTGACGGCGTCACCCTTCTGCGTTGACGGCGTCACGCTCCAGTGCCCCCCCCTTCCCGCGCGCCTTTTCACAAAGGCGAAGGGTTCCTATTGGTGCCCTTCCGAGCTCATGGAGCGATGGTTGTAATTCTGAGCATAAGCATGAGGCCTGCCACCCTCGGGGGCTCCTCCGAGCGGGTGGCGCAAGTCCGTCAAGCATTCGAAGTATCTGGCTATTGAATCACCCGCGCTGCTGCCACGTTGATTTCATGGAGCGCAGCCGTGCTCACGCCTCACTTGTGGTTGCAGGATTCCATTGAGGAGATGATTGCAGGTGAGCGGGGACACCCTCTTGCTGCAGCATCGCCCATGGCTTTGCCCTTACACTGAGCCTCTTCTCCCTAGACGCCTGCGCCAGACTGGGGCCGCAGGACCGGGGCCGCAGGACCGGGGCCGCAGGATCGGGGCCGCAGGACCGGGGCCGCAGGATCGGGGCCGCAGGATCAGGGCCGCAGGATCAGGGCCGCAGGACCGGGGCCGCAGGCCTGCTTGTCAGATGCCACATACCGATCCCTTGATGTGACCCTGATATGCGCCTGATACTAGATGTGAGGCCCGCGCTTCGCATGGCGGTGTGAACAGATAGCCCATGACACCTTTGTTGCCGCATCATTTCGGATCCCCGTATGTCTGTGCTTTATATTTGGACCGATTTTGCGAGTCTTAAGCAATGCGCTTCGCACTTGCACTGCGCCTGTTGCTCTGCGTTGTTCCTACTTGGGGTCCCATCCCCACACATGCCCGGGTGTCCCAAGGCCTCCCGGACGCCGGGATAGGCCCGCGTGTTTTGAGGGGCCCAGCATGTGTCAACTCCACCGCCCTTCTACCCACACCTCGCTCAACACCCTCCCCACCAGACCCCCTCAATGAGCCGAGTCACCCGCTTGCTTGTCCCACCAAATCGCCCCGTCCTCGGCCGAGGTCGTTGCCTACTCTAGTGAGACCCCGCTCTGCTCCTGAGTCCAAACCCCACCCTCTGGGCCTGGCGATAAGAGGTCATCCCCCCTCGAGAGGTGTGACGCCATCCTTCCTGCTTCGCCTGCCTCTGTGGAAGTCTGCCCTGGCTACCCATGCCGCGTTCCCCTAGACCCGTCCATCCCACAACCGTTCGGTGTGGCTTATCCTTGGACCGATTCCTTTGGCAACATGGAGCCACCGAAGATCGGCTGCACAATGTACCCACGCCGGGGATCAAAGGATCCAGTATACACTTCGGGGCACTTATCCGGATTTGTTGTGAATGTGGGCGCGCTCCTGCAGATCGCCGCCTCAACCAAGCGAGGGAGGCGCTGATGGACGGGGAGGCCGTGGCCACCGCTGGTTTGGATGGCTCCAGCTCCATGCCCCCGCCTACTGCAGGTGCCCACACGCGTTGTTGGTGCCCGCGGTGTGTGTCCGCGGTGTGCACTCTTCCTCGCGATGCAGAGGCCACGTCAGAAGAATCTTTGCCAGCTGTCAGTGTCCAAGAGTCGCGCGCCGCCGGGTGACTCGCCAGCTTTGGGAAGTGGCGCGTTGCCACTCACTTTGCAGCGTTCGGCGGAAAATGCGCGGAAAGGAAAGTATGCTGTGGCCGGATTCAAAATGCCACAAAATCACACGAAAAGCAGCATGCGCTGGTCGCGGGCGAGAGTCCCCCCCTCCAGAGTTCTGAGAGGGGTGGGTAAAGATGGGCCCAGCAATGGCAGCCCTCGGCTTACCGCATATGCCGGGTGAGTGCAGCGTGGTTCTGAGGGCAGATGTGACGGCTAAGAGTGCGGGCTGGGGCCGTGGGGTCGCGGAGATCAGGAAGTCTCCTCACCGCCCTCCAAGCGCAGCGAGGCACCCTCATGGACGCCCTCCGGTGCGCGGCCCGGCAGTAGGGCCGAGGGCATCCCATGGTGTCTGTGCGAGGGGAGTGCAACCTCCGCGGCGTCCCCACATCATAAACCCTGCATACTTTACCTTTTACAGTGAGGAACCGTGCCCCAGTTCCACGAACGCAGCACGGCGCTTTCCCAATTTGATCATCTGCCACTGTCGGTGGCCTCCTACTTTTCCAGAAAGGGGTTGCGATGGGCTGTTTCCACGCTTGGCTTGCGAAACTCGCTAAAAGAAATTCTTTGTTGCGTTGTGCTAGTTCCACTTGAGCTTTCAGGCTCTGGAAAGCTGACAGCCGATTAGTATGTCTGGGACAGGAAAGGGGTTCTTCAAAACCCTCGCTGCTCACTTCCGGAAGGGTCAACTTATTATTTCTGATCACCACGAGAATCAACTTGTGGACTCCGTTTTCTATGATACTGAACGCCACTCATTTGTCCTCGCGAAGGTTTCCTCCTGCATCTACGGGAGAAGGAGGGGGACACTTCGGAAAACTGAAGAAAATATCATCGGTCACATTACATATGTCGTCGGGGTGAATTATCAAACGCAAGGTGTCTGCGGGATTGTCCGTTTCAAGCGTTCGAATAAGCCTCCGCGATGCCTCCAGTTCCCCCGTGGAGCCTTATACGACATATGCAATGTGACCGATGATATTTTCTTCAGTTTTCCGAAGTGTCCCCCTCCTTCTCCCGTAGATGCAGAAGGAAACCTTCGCGAGGACAAAAGAGTGGCGTTCAGCATCATAGAAAACGGAGTCCCCAAGTTGATTCTCGCGGTGAGCAGAAATAATAAGTTGACCCTCCTGGAAGTGAGCAGCGAGGGTTTTGAAGAACCCCTTTCCTGTCCCAGACACACTAATCGGCTGTCAGCTTTCCAGAGCCTGAAAGCTCAAGCAGAACTAGCACAACGCAACAAAGAATTTCTTCTGGCGAGTTTCGCAAGCCAAGCGTGGAAACAGCCCATCGCAGCCCCTTTCTGGAAAAGTAGGAGGCCACCGACAGTGGCAGATGATCTCAAGTGGGAAAGCGCCGATGCCTCCGGTTTACTGTGGTGCTAGGCGCGTGGGTGCAGCAGACATCCATCAAGGTGGGAAAGCGCCGTGTTATGTTCGTGGAACTGGGGCGCGGCCCCTCCCTTTAAAAGGAAAAGGATGTGGCGTGTATGATGGGGAGACGCCAGCGGAGGTTGCGCTCCCAAAGTGCCGCAAGGCGCCCTTGCTCTTGGGGTTTGTGCGGTCCAGCCCTCGAGACGTCGCACAGCGTCTCTTGAGAGCCCTCGGGGGACGCACCTCCGGACTCCATGCTTGCGCCGCCTCTCGGGGTATCGAAGCGCGCGTCATTCATCGGAGGCCACGTGGGCTGGAGGCCACGAGGCCTAACACGTGGGCTAGAGGCCGTGTGGGTTGGAGGCCACGTGGGCTGGAGGGCAGGCAGAGTGCTACCCACTGAGTGCCACTCCCTATGCTAAAGACACATGAGCGACACAGGGCGAGAGGGAGAGGCTATCTTGAATGTGGGGGACGAATCACGGGGGAAGCGGGTGAGGCGGAGTCGCAGGGGCTTGGCCAGCGGGGACGGGGTCCTGCAAGGGTCATCACGGCCTGAGAGGCGGTGTGCTCTCACAGAGGCGGTGGCTCCACCAAAGCCTGCCCCTTCCCTTTCCCCCGCTCCCCCTCCCCCACCACGTTGCCATGTAGAGCCTTCATCCAAATCGTTTGGGTGTGGCGTTCGGGTTCCGAGGTTCCACCGGGTCGCTCGGCGCTGCGGAGGCATGCGGTGGGTTCAGTGAGATGAGCGCACGCCGAGGGCACACACCAAGCAGGGCCGCGCCCGAGCTGTGTAGGCGATGTGTGGCTGGTAGCACTGGGTGGTATTTTGCAAATGGAGTCTAAAGTCCTAACCTGCGAGATTGCGAGTTTGCGCACCCCTGGAATAGCTGGTGTCGCCTGCGGGGTTGCGGTGCGCGGATGCGGGGTAGCAGGATCGTAGGACGTCTCGATTGAAGGCCCCGTTGAAACAGCCAAAGACAAATCGGCGATGTGAAGCATAGCACAGACAATCATTCGGAAAGGCTCACAGGGTTGAGTGTTGTCCCGTCGTCCACCGCGATGACCCTCTGAATACAGGCCCGGTCTGTAAATGGTGGCTCGTTGCACCCGGCAAGGAGGCGGCGAGACCGGGAGAAGGGGGGCGCGGTGCGGTGTGTGGGGCCGCAGCTGACGATGATGGTGGAGCTGGGCGAGTGGTGCGCGGCTCAGCGCATCCTCCTCGGCTGCTTCTCCGCGGAGCTGTCCGCGGCGCACCAGTCCCTCCGCCCGAGCGCAGGTGCCTCCCCTTCGGCACCTTCGGCGGGGCACCAGTCCCTCCGCCCGAGCGCAGGTGCCCCCCCTTCGGCACCTTCGGCAGGGCACCAGTCCCTCCGCCCGAGCGCAGGTGCCCCCCCTTCGGCACCTTCGGCGGGGCACCAGTCCCTCCGCCCGAGCGCAGGTGCCCCCCCTTCGGCACCTTCGGCAGGGCATCAGTCCCTCCGCCCGAGCGCAGGTGCCCCCCCTTCGGCACCTTCGGCAGGGCACCAGTCCCTCCGCCCGAGCGCAGGTGCCCCCCCTTCGGCACCTTCGGCGGGGCACCAGTCCCTCCGCCCGAGCGCAGGTGCCCCCCCTTCGGCACCTTCGGCAGGGCATCAGTCCCTCCGCCCGAGCGCAGGTGCCCCCCCTTCGGCACCTTCGGCGGGGCACCAGTCCCTCCGCCCGAGCGCAGGTGCCCCCCCTTCGGCACCTTCGGCGGGGCAGAGTTGTGCATCGATCGCCCGACACGTGCCCGCTGCATGAAAACGTGGAAGATCAGTTTTCCCTTCTCTGCTGTGGAAAGGCCGTCACAGGTCATCTCACCTGAGCGGTGAGCAATTGGGCCATCGGTGTCACAATCGGTATAATATGACAGCTGTCACTATCGGACGGCAGTTTGCCAGCAGCTCTTCCGGCAGAACGCACGCTCGCAAGGCCGTGTGTCACTTGACTGCGCCTGTTGCGAGACACACGGCTGCGCACACCTTGGTCATGGATGCTGTGCGGATGAGTGCGCGCTCGCCGTGGATGTTGCCAGACATGCGGATGAGTTCGCGCTCACCGTTGATGTTGCCAGATATGAGTGTGACTGTGCACTCTGTTCCTGAATGCTTCTCACATCCACTGGGTTGGTGGTGGGCTGGCTTTTGTCGGCGGACCTCGTGCCGCTCAGTGTGGCTGTGCCCTCACCGTGGATGCCTCGAGCTGCCTGGGTCGATGCGCTTGAACTTTTGTGCGCCTGCCAAATGCGGAGTCGCAGCTGAGCTGTGCTGTGGGGGCTCGCGCAGGATTTGCTGCAGATGGTGTCGGGTACACGACCCTGCTTTGCCACAGCGTCTTCTCGACCATCGCCCGCGCCGCCGACCGCTGCGCAGTGCTCTTCGGTCGAACCCTCTCATCCCCCTGCCTCCCTCCCCCTTTTCCCTCCAGGCCTCCCCCCTAGTTGCGGCCCCGATTGCAGGAGCGGAGGGACATCCGAGTCCTTGAAAGTCGAGAGGTCGTCTTTCTAGCGCCACATTAAGGTAGCCCATTGGTGCCCTGCGTGCGGCGCTGACGCGTGAAGACTGGTACGGGTGCGCGTTTGCAGAGATGGAACCAGGGCATGGGCCGTTGCTGCTGATTTGGGCCCTGGGTGAAGTGGAGCGGTGAGCAGGGCCCTCGTCATCACTCTTAGCCTGACCTGTCATGCAGTGAGTTCTAAGCCGCACGCTGTGCTACCAAGTTCACAGGGGTGGGAGAACAGCACTGTTGGGGCACGGTGGCTGATATCAGCGCGGTTGTGGTCCGGACTGGGGACCTGCCTCGGATTGGGGTCCTGGTGGGAGTCATGGATCTGTTTCAAATCCGGGATTTCCACGGGGAGCTGCTCTGGAACACCAGGAGAGGCCAGGTCCGCTTTTAAGGCTGAGAGGGGGTCTTTGGCGCGCAGGTGCGCCGCGGAAATCGCCACGCATGCGCTCTCCGCACCGCAGGCCGCCTCGAGGGGGGGGGAGGTGCTGCACACCGCCGCCAGCTGCATGAGCATAGTGAGAACGTACTGCCTCGCGTTGGAGTCCAAACGCCTCCAGCTCGCCCCTGCCATCTTGCCCAATCTAGTACGTGCCCGCTTCCACCCCTATCGGAGCGCCCTCCAGACCTATCGCGCCGGGCAGTGATATGCAGCAACGGGCGCAGGAGCCACGCGCCGCCAGCTTGATATGTGACGTGGCGAATAGGAATACTCCTGTAAAACGCAATCTTGATCAGGCGGCCGGGGAGACCAAGCTGAGTCGACCAATTGGAAACCTGTCAAATTCAAGTACGTCCCATTCGAGCATTTAGGGCAGCGAATCTTCAAACAGGAGAAGGAAGCGCTGCAAGAGCCGCTGAGCTGGGGACTCACCGCGCCATGGTGAGCAGCAACGCGGCGGGGGTTGGTGGAGATGGGGTGGAAGCAGCGGAGGAGCGTGCATGAGGCGCTGGAGGCCCACGCTGAGCTGGCGTCTGAGAGCATCGTGACCACCGCCGCCATGGAGGTGGGCATCTGCAGCCCACTCGTGGCCGAAGTCACGGAGCATGACCGCGGCTTGGGCGGCGCCACGTCATGGACCATGGCCACCCAACAGCAGCAGCAGCAGCAGCAGCATGGCTCCACCCCACTCCCCGAGGTACATCCCACCTCCTCCTGCTTCCGTTCCCGTTCCTCCTCCTGCCTCCGTTCCCGTTCCTCCTCCTGCCTCCGTCATCGCCCATCTTCTACCCGCCTCACACACACCCGCGCAACATCTGCATCCATTCACCGATGACTTAGCCCCCTTCGAGGCACTTTCCGGAAGACCGGAAATTTTGTGTATTGCGCGGCCGTTGTCTGTTCTGAGCACGGGGAAATGCCGCAGCTGTGCCCAGCGATTGGTCCATGTCATTGAACCAGATTTTCATTGAGCCGCGAATGACGAGGGCCGCGCACTGCGGTTTCTGAGTGTTTGAATTGTTCGCAAAGAGCGCGGGCTCGCCCGCCCTCCTCTCCGCCGTAAGCTCCCTTGCCCCCCTCAGAGTGTGTCAGAGCCATGGACACGCCGGGGGATGTGGCAGGGGGTACAGGACATGCCGCAGAGCGCGCGGGAGGTGTACACGTGGTGCAACCAGCTGCTGCAAGGGCTGTGCCCTATCTGGTGTGCTGCTGCATCCCCCCTCTCCTCTGCTTGCGCGATCAGGGGCGGTGCTTGAGGGACACGCCCAATATGAACCCTAAGACGGTTGAACATAGAGGGATACGTTGCAGATGTGGCATTGTTGAACATAGAGGGATACGTTGCAGATGTGGCTATGTTGAACATAGAGGGATACGTTGCAGATGTGTCATTGTTGAACATAGAGGGATACGTTGCAGATGTATCATTGTTGAACATAGAGGGATACGTTGCAGATGTGGCATTGTTGAACATAGAGGGATACGTTGCAGATGTGTCATTGTTGAACATAGAGGGATGCGTTGCAGATGTGTCATTGTTGGAACGCAGTCGTGAGTCAAAATCGCAAATTAACTTGCTTGGTCTCTCACTGATATCTTTCTCTCTCTCACTCACTTACTCACTGTTGTATTCATCATCGGATGTCCGATTTGTCAGCGGCATGATCCAGCTCTCACCATGATCGGACGGTCCATTATGACATTCAGGCGCTATACATTTATGATCGTTATTCGTCTCCTGCAATCATCACAAGTGAACAAGACTGCAAGATGTGGATAACAATTTCATTTGAATTAAATTGTCACCGTCAGCTAGCTGGGGTACCCCCCTTCAGAGTCTGTCATGTGCTCTGTGCTACTGCTGGCAAGCAAGGCTGGTCCGCGTCTGTCCGAGTCATGTTCACTAACAAGTCTCTCTCACTCTAGTTTGCCGTTTGGTGAAACTGTGGCTCTCTCTGCAGTGGTGACAAGGAAGCTTCCACGAAGCTGCTAGCAAGCAGGTTCTCCGAAGGTTCTCCGAAGGTTCTCCGAAGGTTCTCCGAGGTGGCTCCAGCTGGCTAACAACGGTCCATTATGACATTCAGGCGCTATACATTTATGATCGTCGCTCATTTGAGAACCCACTGATGCAATCATACGACGGTGAAAGTGTCCGCCTCGTTCATTTTCAGAGGTCCGCAGCATCGTTATGCCGAGTCGCTTGATGACACTCTTGAGGGAGGATGGCTGGAGGGGCCGCGGAGGGCAAATCGCCGCAGGGACGACGCAGCCATCGCAGAGACTGCGCTCGAGCACGTGCTGCAGCTCTTTCATCAGTACTGCCAGTTCCTCGGGCAGCAACGGAGCAGCCGAGGGGGGCGCGCCTCCGAGGTGAGCTCCCACTTGGTGGCCGTGCACTCAACCTGGGACTTGCCCTGCCTGCGAGCCTGAGAAGGTGCTTCAAAGAACCTTCTGAGCAGTGGCCACTTTGGTGGTCTGCGGAACAGATTGGGTCATTCTGCAAAAGTCGACGCACCCGCGAGCAAAATTGGAGTGCCTACAAGAGGAGCGCACGGTCATGATAAAGGGGGTCTAGGCAGCCAGACACGCACACCCACGTACTTCAACCAAGGGGGCTAAAACGACCATGCTCTGCAAGGGGTGTCACTTTCTTTCATTTTGTTTTTCTAGATACACACAGGCCGCGTACGAGCCGGAGGGCTTTCGGCGGCATCTTGTCAAACGCAACTGAGGCTTCATCCGGCGCGAGTGAAGGGTATGTGCCCTCTGTAAAAGTATAATGTAAAATGGTTTGCAAGGGCATGTAGAGACAACTTGGACTCCGTTGCGGGAGCTATGGCGGGCCCGGTGCTCGCACTTGCGTGTGCACCTGGAGTAGCGGACTCAAACCCGAGTGATAGCTGATTCCGCTGCGGGAGGTTGCGGTTGTATGCGACAAAGAGGGACGGCGAGCAGGAGGGGAGTGCAGACAAGGATAAGTATGACACAGTGACGGCAGCAGTTGAGGCTTTGGCTACCAAGCATTTGCCAGCTACTGTTCCCTGCGCAAGTGGCTTCATCGACGGTGACAGCCTTAGGCGACCCCCGTGGCCCATGATCACACTTTCACTCCGCGTATGTTACACTGCATGGTTCTTGTTCTGGGTATAGTTACACCCAACAGAAATGCTCCTTATTTCATGTAGCCCCAATATAAGGGCCGCATGACAGGAACTGCATTTGAATTGTGGGTGGTGTGCTTTGATTACTGAAAGGTTCAGGGTGTGGGTTAGGGGTTTGCTTTGACGCATGGCCCACAAACCCTGGATAGCACAATGTTGTGGGGTGTGAAACTGTACTCGTGTCACGGGTTCCAAAATCGCGAGATGATCAAGTGGTTGAACCGCGCAACACGCTGATGACATTATGCTTCGCCTTTGAGTCATATAACTGTGCTTTCGAAATGGTAATATTACATGGAGTGGGCCGGAGACACCAACTATATGCCATAAGCCGAGGGGCGAGGGCTGCGAGCTTAATACCGCGGTGAAAAGGCTTATGGCAACGGATTTGTTGTTACAGAACGATGCAAAAGTGATGCCAGCACCGATGTGCATCAAAAAGCTGCAGAAGCATATCTCAAGACGCAATTGTTAGAGATTGCTGCAAAATTCCGCAGTACCGATGACTTGTGTGACGACTGACCGGGAAAGAGTCTCGTCACTGCCGTGCTACACCAACTCGAATAAGGGGATATTCACAACAGGTGTGGATGCTCGAGTAAAAGAAGTACTACATGTATTGCTTTGGAGTGAATAGTGTGATCGATTGCATATAGAGTCCATTTGTCTGGAATGTGACATTAATTTGGGTTCCGCGGCTTCGTTGCTATTAGTTATCAGTCACACCGGCGTCTTCCCCGGCCTCAACGTTCGCAGTTCAGGCACAGTATTGCTAAATTGTCGAATAACTTAATAACATGTGCGTGAAACAATTGCCATAACACTAGACATCGATAGTGGAAGTGGCTCGTGATGAAGTGCAGTGAATAGTGACCATTTATGTGTGTGTGCATGCGTGTATGCGTGCGTGTGTATTATTGTCATTTCAAGTGTGGAATCGCCAAGTATCCGCAGCGGAATTATGGATTCAGCCGCTATGATGCCTGCTTCGGGAAACTTATTGGATGTGTCATACCGCCATTCGCATAAGCGCAGAGCGCGCGTCCGCATCCTCTGACGCGGCCGCATCATCCATAAGAAAGTCGCATTATTTGAATATCAAAATATTAATAGCTCACTTAGTTTCTAAGGTTGGCTATTCTATGTGCACAACACCGTATTTGTGCTCAGTATATATAATAAGCGAGACGAGCACAGACCAATGTACAAATGGCAATCTGATATACAGATCTAGATGTATATATGCATGTGAGTAATATATGCTATGACAAATTTGCGCACTACACGGGCAAACTTGGAGACAATGCTGTTCAATAAAGCTGCAGCACTTGCATCACACGCACCCCGAAAAAATATTTGCACATGACAGCAGTTCAAGCTGCTGTGCACTCTAATTAAAGCAATCTTGAGTTCAAAGTACTATTCCATACCACAAATATTTTCTGACTACAGGGCTGTGCATATTTACAACTTATCAAAGGGGACCATATACCGTTCATAAAATATTGAGGTTACATACCGCCGTACTTGACCATAACCAGATCAGCAATCATCGACCCATATCATCGCAGGTTTTGGTGTGATCCAGAATAGGTTCCACTCTGGCAATTAATTTTCCAAGCGACCAGTCGAGCGACAGCGGCATCCTGAGGGGGTTCCAAACAGCGCAGCAGACACAGATCCGAGACTGCTACCTGATTTTCAGCGAGTCCCAGACTCAATCCATAAATATGTCTATATCGTTCTCAACTTAATTTTTGTTCCCTACCCTGTCCGCAGTCGTTATGAGGTGCCCCTCCTACTGATACTCAAGATCCATGGAAGTGCGGTGCCCATTAATCCAGCGCCACCACCACCAAGTCTAATTAATTGTTCACATTGATGTGTATCTCCGTTCACATGTACTGGATGGCAAGTCTCAAAGCGCATGCCACGATATTGGCGTCCAATGCTAGCATCTACGGTTGCACGTGTCCACAGAGACAGCGGCTCTGTTGTTTTTGATATATTCAAATCAATCGAACTCCTTTGCCCACAACCCGCGGAGAGCCCCGAGTTGCTGTCGCAGGATCAAGTATTCATCTGCTGTGCTCACACCCTTCTCTTCCCGCCATACATTTGTTTCCAATACAGCGAATATTCCCCGAGTTCCAACAGGCTGTACATGTCGATGGACTTTGGCATCGCTCTGTTACAGGTCCACCCTCAACGTCCCAAGCTGTTAATGCCAGAAACACCGCGCTGCATGTGCTGGCTAGCAGCTTTTCACCTGAGCGCCCTGAATGCGCAGGTGGCCATGCAAGCATCAGAGGGCACTATGGTGGGACCATTTTCACCCTTCCCTAATGATAACACCGCCTGCACCCGGACTAAGGCCTCAGAACTCCTGAAGCCTCCTCTTGGAGCATGCGCAGCCACCAAGGGTGCATGTGCAAGATGCACACCTGTCAGTCATCTCATAGTACTGGGCCCACCACAATTTGGTGAACCTCATCATTTCGGGATCTTTCTGTGGCACCGACACCAAGTCCCGCATTAAACCCGCTTAAACATCCCCTCAACCCCGTCGAGCATCCCCTTCACCCCCGTTGAATATGCCATCACCTCTTTTGAGCACGCCCTCACCGCTTTTGCGCACGCCCTCATCTTCCGTAAATCCCCCTCATCGAGTGCAACTAGGGCGGGCACTGCAAATGAGAGCCAATCTTCCGCCGGGCCGAGCCCCCCAACGCCAGGAACATGCCAGGATAGAAAGGGACCAACTTTCTGATCAGGGCCATGGCAACAGGGAAAACAGTCGAGACATAAAGGCGATGGTGATGCCAAGAAGCATGCGGGATCAGCGAGTGGGAGGCCCAAGTTTGCCGCGCAGTTGTTGGTTTACAAGGTGGAGATGGATGCCACCTTGAAGGTCTCCAGCCCCTGCAGCCAGGGCTTCACCGTAGGGCTTCTGTCCGCAAACAGGAATCCCATGGCCGTGGTGTTCAAGGCCTCATACCCAAGCTGCATAAAGCGCCCCTCCCAATGCCCCCGCAACCGCAGCCTCCAGGCTCACTATCATCATCAGAGTGTCACACGGGTCGACCATGCGCACAGCCAGTGTGATGTACGGGTTGGAACTTCCGCAGCGCAGACCCAGTACTACGCAGCGCCGCGACACGCTGAGGCGCATAGCTTCGCACTGCTCACCAAATTCCACTTCAACTCAGAACCACGGGTGCATATCCGTCACCCCAACCACGCCTGGAACAGCATGGCACTCCAGGGAAAACGTAGCC
The DNA here is from genome assembly GCA_001247695.2 of Cymbomonas tetramitiformis. Taxonomy (NCBI): domain Eukaryota; kingdom Viridiplantae; phylum Chlorophyta; class Pyramimonadophyceae; order Pyramimonadales; family Pyramimonadaceae; genus Cymbomonas; species Cymbomonas tetramitiformis. The sequence continues at coordinate 29,541 of LGRX02003892.1, read as the reverse complement.
GAAAGATGCAAACGTTTTGAACAGATTTGCAAAGGTTTGCGCCACCCGGCGTAATCTAACCGTCAGCAGGGATGCCACGCGCAATTCTTTGCACCCAACCTTTTCGGAAGTTTCTTATCTTTCGGCTTCGTCTGCCCTGAAATGTCATGCCACCTACTCCCCTTGGCATCCCCGTGCCAATATCTGTGCTCCCCATGATCCCCGTACCCGGATTCCAGCTCTGCCGACAGCCCGAGACGCGTACCCTACATGGGACTCCCACACCCCAATGTCCAGGGATTGGATTTGGGCCATACGTGGGCTTCGCGCCGGCTACTCAGTTGCCCGAGCGCAACGGGCGTGTGCCGCACCCGTACAGAGTACATGTGCACACAGCAATTCAGCTCAGGATGGGACCACGGGCACCCCCCGAGGGGTTGGAATTCGCACTAACTGAGAGCGGGGCCACGGGAGTCCCTTCCGGGCGTGAGCGTCATATAGGGAGTTACACCGAGCACAGCTTGCCGCCACAGCTGGGACAAACGCAAGAGGGGGCGGGGCACCTTAGGGACGCCTTTGAGATCCGTGTGCGGCAGGAACAGCCCGAAGGGCAGGCGGTGCGAGGGGTTGCCCAGCCACGAGGTCGAGAAGTACATGTTCAGAAACCCCTGGCAACCCACCCCGACCCCCCCTGGTTCATTAAGCACAGGCCCGTCTCATCCCTTCGTCCGCCATCCAGCTAACGCCCGTATGACACCCACCGCCAGCCTCACTCCACTCCACGAGGATCCAACCGGCCGACTTGAACGGGATTGCCGCTGCTACACGCTCCGCCAGCCTCACCCACTCCACGAGGATCCAACCGGCCGACTTGAATGGACTGCCGCTACACGCCTCCGCCAGCCTCACTCCACTCCACGAGGATCCAACCGGCCGACTTGAACGGATTGCCGCTGCTACACGCCTAAGCCAGCCTCACTCCACTCCACGTGGATCCAACCGGCCGACTTGAACGGATTGCCGCTGCTATACGCCTCCGCCAGCCTCAGATGCAGCAGGCATCCCAGGGTGCCACTGGCCGGTCCTCCAGCATACCTGAGCGTCATGCCCCCACATCTTCTCCCCCTTTTGAGGCCCAGTATCTACCTTTTTGGACATCTCATTGTAGGTCTCCTGAAGCACCCTAACCCTCCCGCCACTCGATCTCATTGTCGGATCTCCTGAAGCACCCTAACCCTCCCCCCACTTTATCTCATTGTTGGTCCCCAGAAGCACCCTACCTACCCCCAATCTCAATGTAGGTTTGCTGAAGCACCTTACCCCCCACCCCTCCCTCTCCCACGCAAACTCATCGGTGGTCTCCTGAAGCACCCTGAACACCCTGCCCATTCTCAGTGTAGATATTGTGAAAACCCTACCCCTCCCCTTCCCCCGCAATCGCATTGTAGGTCTCCTGAAGCACCCTAGCCCCCGATCCCCCCAATCGCTTTGGCAAGAGGGCATCCTCCAGCATCCTCCTATCCCTTATTCCTTGCCCAGGGGTCGTAGCCCCAACCCTTTCCCACCCTTGCACTGAGAGCACCCCCTTGTGTACCCTGCCCGCCTAGCCCCAAAGACGCCACTCACCAGCTCACCCATCCGCTTCCATGCCCTTGCCCAGAGGGCGTCATGCTCCATGACCCCTCTCTCCACTTTGCGAGGAGAATATCACTCCCTGCCATTCCCATCCTCTCGAGGAGAGCAGCCCACTGGCAACGCTCCCAACAGAGGTCGCCACAGCCTTGAGCTGGATTTGTGGTGAGACGGGCACGGCTGAAGCCTGAAAGGCGCAGGCGCACCGCTGAGGGCTGGAAGATGTAGGCGTATCCCCCGAAGTGCTGGGGATCGTTGTAGGCCACTGTGGGTGCAGATATCTGGCCATTGCCTGCAATGCCCCCGCCCTCCTGCTCTGCTCAAAGTGGTGCAGCACACAGCAGCTTGCCAGGGAGAGTCCCACACGCTCCCCAGTTTGTCATGGAGAGCACTGCAGGCAATTCGGAGAGCACAAAGTCACTCTCCGAATCAAGTCACGGCGCGCCCGGCCGCACCCGTTGGGTAATCCCACAACTTGTCAATGCCGCGCAGCATCAGCATATCATAGGCAATGTACACCGCCTGCGAGGCTGCGCACCTCCCCTCCCTCCCCCATTGGCGCATACGAGGCTGCGCGCCATTCCCGCGGAAGCCCCGTCTCGTGCCGCGGGCGTAACTCACTTCCAGCTCCCGCATCCCCGGTCCACTCCCACTAGGTCACCAGGTCAAGCGGACGCACACCACCAGCACCTTCTCCCCCTTGTTGCCCTCATTGAGTCTAAAACAATGATCTACGCAGTTCCTGCGCTTCGCTCTAGCCATCACTTCCATCCTCTTCGAGGAGGGCATTATGACCGCACATCGCGTCAGCATCGTGGCGCTCCCACAAATGCCAACGGTCGGATCCCCGTTCACTGCGAAGTGCGTCGTGTGTCGCGTGCATGTGGGCATCTCGCCTCTCCCGATTGCCGGCTCGAGGGTGGTTCGGGCGGTGTGAGCTCTGCAATGCGTATTTAGCGGAGGGCACCTGCGCTTCCACCAAACAGGCGGGACTCGGGAAGAAAAGGGGGCACCTTCTTATACTCGTCAAGCATCCAGAGGCTAATCTTGTCCATCTCAAACTGTGCAAGAACACTCCCCGCTCTCCCTGTATAACCAAACTTGGTCCACAAAAAGGGAGCTCTCCGTTCATTGGGGGGCCTCTTTCTGCCCACCCACTCATTGGGGGGCCTATCTCGGCTCACCCGCTTAATGGGGAGCCTCTCTCTGCGCACCCACTAAATGGGGGGCCTCTGTCGGCTCACCCGCGTAATGGGGGGCCTCTCCCTGCGCATCCACTCAATGGGGGCCCTCTCTCTGCGCACCCACTCAATTGGGGGCATCTCTCGGCTCACCCGCATAATGGGGGGCCTCTCCCTGCTAAGCCGCTCGATGCAGAGCTTTCTCCCTCCCCAGCCTGCTCAACGCGAGGCCTCTAGCGGCCTTAACCATCCCTGGGGAGCCTGTCTCCTTTTCCAATCAAAATAAGCAACGGCGTCGCTCCTCGCTCTTTGCCTGCAGCCCAAACAGGAGAGGTCCCATGACCGCTCACCTTGAGGGTGTCTCCTTCAACCCCACCTTCGACGAATGCGTTCTTGCGATGAGGCATCTGTCGCACAATCACGCACGCCTGCGCTCCCCGCCCTTCGCACCCTTACCTCGCATCGCCCCAATCCTAAAATATCTTCACACGAGGCCGCGTGGCCCTCTGCCCTTTGCCTCTACTTGGCCCACATCGCTCTTCCTCGCGGGCTCCCACGTGACCCCCCCTTTGCGCTGCATTTCGGGCTCTGGGGGGCACTCCTCATCTAGGGGCATCGTCCGCAAGAGACCCGCAGCTTGGACCGCAAGAGGATGGACGGACAGAAACACACGGCAGTGCCTAACTGGCTCCGCGATCAATGCCTCCATTGGTGGGGTGATGCACTCCCCTAGGGGAAGGGTTTTCAGGGGGGGGGCACCTGGTAAAGCACTTGGCGGACCTCCTCCGACACGGCCTGGCTCACCAGGACCACGTAGTCCCTCGGCGCGCGGGCATACTTGCGCATCATGTAGATAGTCGTCAACACCGCTGAGGCCGCCGGAGCCCGCCCCAGCACTTGCACGCGTCACGCGCAACTCTTGCGTGCAGCATCGCTGAGTGCCGCCCGAATGCGCCCACTGCTGGATGCAGAGTCACATTGGTAGCACAATAAATGGATGCAGCGTCAGCTACGTCTGCACACTCATTGGATGCAGCATCCCCCACGTGGACACCGTCGTCGGATGGAACAAAAGAATCCATGATGCAGAGCCCACTGCATTGGGGGCAAGCTCCCGCGGGAATCAAGCTCTCATGCTTGACACGTGCTGTGTGGTACACGCTGCGCTACAGTCTCACACAGTCCCTCTAAAGATAATATCGGAACACAGGGGGCTATAGACTGCCATAGCCACACATGGGACGGGGGGGGGAGAGGTAAGTATGAACCAGGAAGATCCTCGTCAGCCACAATAGCGGTGGTGTATGCCTCCGGGCATGCGTCTGAACAAGCACCGATTCCCAACCTCCCCCCGTCCCCGCTGATCCTCCATACGGGCAGCCAGGCCATTTGTCTAGGAACCGTCTTTTCATACTCCCCCCCCCTCCCACCCCGTTGTCTCCGCTGGCCATCCATGCCAGAGGTGGGCCCCTTGACACTGCGCGGTCAATGGAGACCCGAGCCAAAGGGCAGCAACGCCTCTCTCCAAAACCCGCCCCTACTAAACTGCACCAAAAGCGGGAGCAGAGCAGATCAACCTCTGGTCATCAACCACCACACGGCAACCGGGGGCGTTTGTAGCAGACGCCAGCAATCCACAAGGCGGGGAAATGCTGTCCAGCTACGCGATGCGTGGCCTAGGCTGTGATGCAAAGTGGGGTCGTGAGCATCAGGGGCGCGGGCTTTTGTGCGGCTTACCGAGAGGGCCACCGCGGCCAGCCTGGTACTGGCCAGTGAGGTCGGCTGTGAGTGCTATGGCCTCAGGCTTGTACATGCCCTTCTCGCACTGTGTATAGTGGCTGACGCACTTGTCGTAGGCATGGTTATGGAAATAGAACATGCCTGTGGCCCCTTCCCCGTGCCTCGCACCGTGTATCATTGCCGCGCGCCCCTCCTTGACAGCTCATCACCACCTCGTCACGGCTGGCACCCCTCTATCTGAAGCGCTAGAGGAGGGGGAGGTGCATCGTGTATGTGCAAAGCCGCCTGGGGCAAGGTGGGCCGGGAATACACACTTGTGTGGTCACCTTGCGGCGCGTCATCTGGACTCAAGTGTCCACGCGGCTTACATGCACAGCCACCGATGCAGCAGGGGCGAGCACGCGCGGCTTGCCCTGCGAGTGCGGTTACCACACTGCCCTGTGCGGGTGTGTACGGCATTGCCAGGTGCACGCTTTATTGAAGGATATCCTTTCGCAAGTGTGACAAGAGTGTTTGATTTTGTGGGACAAGTGACACTGCTGGATATGTCGGCCACGCTATCTTGCGGTGTGGGACATAGAAAACTGTCCAAAGCCAGCCTCAACGACACCTCACGAAAATAGCAAACTATCGGTTGCATGGATTGCACGATTTAAGGTTTCCATGCATCCGATAGTTTGTTATTTTCTTGAGGTGTCGTTGAGGCTGGCTTTGGACAGTTTTCTATGTCCCACACCGCAAGATAGCGTGGCCGACATTGCCAACAGTGTCACTTGTCCCACAAAATCACACACTCTTGTCACACTTGCGAAAGGATATCCTTCAATAAAGCGTGCACCTGGCAATGCCGTACACACCCGCACAGGGCACTACGGGTGTCGTGCGATGAAGCATCATAATGACGCTTCTCAGACCGCCGTGCTGCACCCCAGCTGCCGCACAGTGGGGGCTCGTACAGGAACACTGGGTGAGCCGCATTGGGCGGATGAGTGGCAGCGCTCCCTGTCCCCACACGGGCCCCGCGGGAGGCGTGGGGAGCAGCATGCGGTCACCTTCCGGCCGGAACGCCACCGTGCTCGGGTGCACATAGTTGTACAGGAAGAACAGCACCAGGAAGAGGGAGATGGCGATGTACATCGGATTCGTGGCCCACTCGTTCTGCTTGAACCTCATCGCCACATTCCGCAGCAGCGACGCAGGCGACATGCGCAGGTCCATCAGCTGCTGCGGCTTGCTCCAGGCGTTGACGAACTTCATCGGGTTGCGGGCTCGGCTGGATGCCGACATCCCTGCCATGGTGCTCAAGTTCACGTCCTCCAGGTCCGCCGGGTCAGTGCGCCACCCCGACCGAGTGTCTTCCGCCTTTCCGGTATAATATGACTGAAACATCTTCGCTGGTTCGCCCTTCGAGGCCTGGGAGCCGCTGCCAAGCCCTCCAGGAACCGACACCAGCCCCCCTGACACCTGGCTTCTGCTCATCCCGCCCAGGCCGCCTGCAGCCCGCACACCCCGACTCCCAGGCTCACAGTATTCTCTCTCGGGCCTCCACCTGTCCCCGACTGCGCCCTGGGGCTCCGCTCTTGGTGCAGAATCCAAAGTCAGGGGTACTCTCCGCGGCTTTGCCTTGGAGGGCAGCCTTCTAGCATGGGACTTCCCAGGCGGTGTCTCCAAATGGCAGAGCGCTTTGCTGCACTCGTGCTGCACTCATCTTCTCATTCCGCATCACACTCCTTCCGAGACAGCAAGCCATGACCTGTGCTGATTGAATCAGCGTGATCCTCAAGTGCTGGGCACGCTGCGCACATCCCGTTCCTACCATTGTGGCGCGTTCTGACCGGCTATCGCAGCACATGCTCTGACAGAAGATCTCACCTCGAACCGAGCTAACCAAGGCCGAGGCCATGCTGTCCGCGAGGCCGCCTGTGGAACCCTGCACCCGAACACGCATGCTCCCCATCTCGCTTCAAGCGCGAGGGCGCACCTGGTGCCCCGCGGAGAGCGCCTGCTCCACGCATGGCACGCACCGCCGGCGTCAGGGCGCACCTGGTGGCGCGCGCAGAGCGCCTGGTTCATGCATGGCACGCACCGCCGGCGTCAGGGCGCACCTGGTGGCGCGCGCAGAGCACCTGGTTCACGCATGGCGCGCACCGCCGGCGTCAGGGCGCACCTGGTGGCGCGCGCAGAGCGCCTGGTTCACGCATGGCGCGAACCGCCGGCGTCAGGGCGCATCTGGTGGCGCGCGCAGAGCGCCTGCTTCACGCATGGCGCGCACCGCCGGCGTCAGGGCGCACCTGGTGGCGCGCGCAGAGCGCCTGGTTCACGCATGGCGCGCACCGCCGGCGTCAGGGCGCACCTGGTGGCGCGCGCAGAGCGCCTGGTTCACGCATGGCACGCACCGCCGGCGTCAGGGCTCACCTGGTGGCCCGCGGAGAGCACCTGGTTCATGCGCGCCTGCGCCGGCAACATGGCCGCGCCCGCGCTTGACTGCACAAAGCCCCACAGCATCACAACCCACTGCTGTCTGCAATGCACAGCTGACGCGGCAGGCAGCCTCGGAAAGACGGGTGCATCCCCATGCTGCTTCACGGAGTGATGGGTGGAATTGAGGGCGGTGGTTGCTGAGGGTCCAGTGAAGAGCGCGAGATAAGACACCGCATACCGATCTCCGTGCTCGGTGGCCTGCTGCAGGTGTCAGGACCTCAAGGGGGCGAGGAGAAGCCGCATACCTCCGATATGTCCTTGCGCACTTGGTTAGCGGCGCCCTGCAGCTCGGCATAGCTCATCATCTTGGATGCTCCTGTGTAACCTCATGCCTTTTGTCTTGAGATGTTGTTTGGATGTGATGCTTAGATCTCGCCACTGGCCTGAATGGCGCTGAGCGTAGACTCCTTGCTAGAGGCCTTCACTGCCCGGAAGAGCATGTGGAGGACCAAGCTTACAGCAGCTGGAATGGCAACTCAAGAAGTGGGCATTTCACACGTGCTTGTTTGTCATGAAGGGACACCGTGCTGGCACTCAGCGGAGTCGATGAAAGAGGCTTCGCGTGGACTATAGGATGGGAACTTGGCCTCCCCCACTTTGGCCTTGACAGCCTCGAAAGAGTAGCTGGCTTAATACCGATTCTTGCGTGAAGATGCTATCACCGATTCTGCCACAGGCTTACAGTACGACCTGAGGGGAGAGAAACAGGCGAACCAAAGAAAACAGCAATGGGCTCCGGATCCGTGAAAGCGGAAGGAGTGTTGAGGCACCCGGTGCTTCATGCTTGGCCACCAACTTCGCGGTCTCCCGTGGATCGTTGGCAGCAGCCGGGACCTCTGGCGCAAGCTCCTGTGCTGCTGCCGGGGCCGAGCGGCTGGAAAGCATGTCCCGGAGGTCATCGACTTCAGATACGGCTTTCTTGGAAACTGCGTGTCCTCAGCCGCCACCATGCCAAACACCAAGAGAGCTGAAACCTCGAATCAGCGTATGACACACATGCCCCCCATGGTGCATACCTTCAAGTTCCAAGCCAACGCAAGGCTCGAGGATGCTCAGGAACTTCGCAACGCACACGAGGTCGGGGAGACGTTTTGAAGGAATAACTTGAGGGGAGGCAAGTTGGCAGGGGCTTAGCATATAACGGGTGCTGCTGTGGAGGTCCAGGGCATACAATACGAGCCTCCAGTTGGCTATGGTGGGGTATTTATCACAAGGACCGCGGGAGATAGAAGAGCCACAGCTACGGCAGCGACAAATAGGGGAGAGCTAAAGGCACTGATGCCAGCAGAGCGGGCACCAGTTGCGTACGTGAGAGGAAAAGAGCGACGCCTCGTATAAAAGATAGATTGAGACAGGCAGGGCAGAGATGCGGCGAGTTTGAAAGGAGAGAGCTGGAGGCGGCCAGAGGAAAGACGTGTGAAAGTGCCATTTGATCAAAGCAGAAACATTAACACATTGAGTAGGTTGGCAGTGAGAAGTCGGATGAGTAGGTTGGCAGTGAGAAGTCGGATGAGTAGGTTGGCAGTGAGAAGTCGGATGAGTAGGAGGTTGAGAGGCAGTAGAAAGCAGAGACACGGTGCGCTGGTCTAAAAGAATAGAGCGCACCTGCTCTCAACCTGAAAAGAAATGGAAGGCACAAGGAAGTAGGGCAAATGCAGGAGGACAAAACTAACGCTGCTAACTGGAGACGGAGAGGCGCGTCCAGTTAACATTTATCAAGAGCGCGTAAGAGGTGGAGTTGTGTCCGCAAACACAAAGACCACAGGACTTGTTGGGTGACGATGCTGTCAAGAATCAACGGCTCCAAGAAGATCGTTCTGCTTCAAAAATTTGTGGCAGAAACACTCGATACGACCCATCGCTCTATGACAACAGATTTGACGCTCGCAGAGGAAGCACCCTGCTCTAGGAGGCGAAAAGTTGAGACTCGGGTATACGTCCGTCACTGCACGCTGCAGACACTTCTGCTATTCGAGAAAGTGTAGTCAAACAGACTCGGGTGCTGATAAGCGAGATGCAGGACACGATTTCGACCAGTTCGTTTTTCAGACAACTCGACCTCTTATAAACTTGAGAGAGCGTTGGTGTGCAAGAATGCCCGAAGAAGGCGCACCATCTGGAGCACGAGGTTGCGCAGCCAACGGAGTTCTGACTGGACCGGAGCCAAGCCGTACGGCTTCCCTCGTCGCAAGCAAGCTTCGTAAGGCGTCGACGCTCGGATCAGGCGAGACCGCGACGGCACTCGGTGGACCGCCTTCCCCAGCTCTGCCCGGATATTTAGGAGGCATGCTGATACGTTCCTTAACGCGAAACTATCTGCATTCTCACGCAATCATGCCCCACGGTGTCAGGTTTAAATTTAATGAAACAATATGAAGCCCAAAGATTCAGTGTCCAGTGCGATGCTGCTTTTCGGAAGTAGCACGCAGGAAGTGGGGAACTTGCGGAAGAAGTGACGCAGATGATATGTCGAGAGCGAAAAGACTCGTGTTCCGGGGAAGCCCTTGCATGAAAACAGGTCTTTCGGAGCCAACAATCGGATGATTTCTGTCGAGAAAATCGCGTTCACATCGGACCGTCGAAGGATGGAAGGGAAAGCTTCCTCGACAACCGCGCTCACAGTTACATCGACGATCGTACACATTTTCTGCAGTGCAAAGCAAGTTCTACAAATAAGCATAAGGAATGCTAAGTCCAGGGATGTCGGAAAATGAATCGTAAAATTTGATTTTCGTTTGCACAAATAGATCGAGAAAGCCCAACGCGGGATCTTGTCCAAGCATGGTGATCTTCGATGAAAACAACTGGGGGATGTCGAGAACCGACACGAGCAACGCGCAGCTAGATCAGTTTACCTTTCAGTTAACCAGCGTACCGGCAGCAGCGTGATAATATTTTCCCCCGTTACTTAAATGTACTCCACAGGATGCGTACATCCAAAGAAATGGTTTTTCAACTTTTATGTTTTTCAAACCGTCCTGTCGCTCTGTTGATCTGTCGTGTGGCGATGATGGACATGCGATGCGGATGGTGTCCCTTTTCGTTTTGCTTTGAGTTGTGAGAGTGCTTATCGTTATGCTCCCGCGCCAGACGCGCCAAGAGCCATACAAAGCATACGGATAGCCAGCCATAGCTATACGATAGCCATCGCATGAGGTCCAGGGACCTACCGTAGTCACGCGACGGTAGAGGCCCCCCCCTATCAAACGAGAAATCGAATTTCGATCCAAATTTTGGGACTTCGACCTCGAAATTGGTGCACCTTCCGTTCGGCTTGACGTTCGTTTTGTACCTTCAGCCTGGTTTCATGTTTTTACTTCTCAACTCAACTGGGCAAATATTGAATGAGTTTTAGTTTTGTTTCTCAAAGCAGGACTCGTAGTAGCCCTAGCGGTGCCTTAGTCGCAAATTAGGAAGCAACGAAAGAGGTTTGGGATTAAATAGTATCTGGTTTCGCAGTACGGCTGCAATCCGTCGTCTGGTTGTTTGTTAGAGTGGGCATATTAGGGCTATGCTCAACAAAGGCTTTTGGAACATTGAGAAAGAGCGACACGTGCGATTATTTGGGTGCTTCCCTATGGCATTAGGTTGTCACCTGCCTCGTCCGTGACTTTTCGGACTTGACACGATCGCCATGTTCTTATCAGCGATGCCTGTTGTGCCAGATTTGTTTAGCTGAAGAAGTCACATTCCAACGATGGTCGCCGTGACTTACGGATGTTTTCTGAAGTTGGTGAAAGAGGCATAACCAATGTGTTTCCATCGAGTCGAAATCAGCAGCGATACTCACCATTGACAAGCATAACCCGACTAAGAGAGGACACAGGCATGTATACATGTATGTATGTCTTTATATATATACATATATACATGTATAGCATATAACTATTGAATTCGTGCAGTAAAGTTATTCTGCTTTGGCGCACCTCGAAGATTAGGAACGCTTAGTCTCCACGGAAAATCAACGAGTCGAAATGGCGTCTCTCTGGAAAACCAAATCGAGCCCAGTCGCGGCGCAAGGTGGGATTATAAGCCACCTCTCTAAGATGGCGGACAAAGTGAACGCGGTGTCACTAGAAGATGATTACGTGGGGATCACTGCGAAAGCAGAGAAAATGCAACGTATATTACCCCTCCATTTCGCCGTACTTTTTCTCTCTCACTTCTCTCTCTGTCGAAAGGTCTGATCAATCTGTTTCCCGGCTGTTCGAATATGAAGTAAAGATTTTGTACCGATTGCGCTCAGGACGAGGGAGACACGACGAAGCGCAGACGTATTTTCGAGCAGCCCTCAAAATCAAGGTGAGCTGAAGCCCGTCGCCGAGCGAAGTGAACAGCGAGTTGTTGGCACAGTGAGGAGGTCGCTGAGTCTCTCCTTACCTCGCCACAGGAAACGGAACATGGTAAAGATTCGGTGGAGACAGTCCCGGACATGAACATGCTCGCCCGTGCCCTCGAAGGTGTGAGTGAGGCCGAGTGCCGCACGCTGTCTACACCAGCCTACCGGGAACGGCCAGAAAGCTGACTGCTGCTCGAACCCTGCTATCAAAGCATTGCACATAGGTCAACGTTGCACTCAGTCCTCAAACGTCTATGCTCTGCACAGCGGTGCCTCCTTGATTTGACGCACGATAAGTCAGCACTGCCGCTTTCAATCCTAAATACTCCTAACGTTTGTTACACCAATCGTTCCCTCAATCATCGACCCTTCCAACTTTCGCATATCGTGCCAGGCATCGCCGCTGCCAATCCTGACAGCGTGTCCAAATCTGCTGCTGCCGTGCCAGCGTTTAGGCACTCGGGGTTTGTCCAACAGAAGCGATTGCCTTCGAGGGAGCTAGACCGCTGTACGAACGCAGTGCCGCCATCCTGGAGAAGGCGGTCATGAAAAAGTCAAACGATGCGGCCAATATTCCTGCTTTGGCAGCCACACTTAACAACCTCGGACTCCTGCTCAAAAGTATGGGACCCTTACATGTGGGACAGGGCCACCTCCCCTTTTCTGCTTAGTACAGCTGAGAAGTGCAGCGCCCTCCCGTCCTGCGGAGGATGCCCTCTCCCCCATCGCGAGCCCAATTGCCCGAGTGTGCACACCTTTTTGGCAGCTATTGTGCTCACTTTTCTTGCAGCGATCGTGCCGGACTTTTCTGCTTGGTGCCATCTCCCAAGCGCACTGTGCCCGTAGGTTGTGGGGGCACAAGAGACGCGCCTGGCTGAGGAATCTGAGGGCCCAGCGCTGTGTGCTTCGTAAGGGTGGTGCACGGACGTTTTCGTGCAGTGATTATATGAACTTTACTAGGTTGTGCTGCGTTGATTTCCTCGCCGCTGCACGCTTTGAACGCGTGCACGTGCATGTCTTGTAAGCAGCGAAATTGGTGAGAGAAGCCGTATCAAGGGGCTGCACCGGCAGAGGGAAGGCTCTGCACAAATTACCACTGGAAGGGCTGGGTAGGGGAGCTGAGGATTTTGCTCGTTAGACCGGGAGCGCCGGGAGTCTCATCTGTTATCGTGTAGATGTTTTCGTCTCTGAACCTCTCCTTCCGGAGTGTTCTTTCAGGAACTCTGCTGAGATCGTTGACTAGACCGATAAAATGATATAACTCCGTGATATTTCTCAGCTATCAATTATCAGAAAGATAGCAAATCAAATAGATAGCAGCCAGCAGAATATTTTCCTCTGCCGAAGCTCAAGCAGGAGTTTTGGGGCCGGCAGTGTGCGCTGCCTGTGAGTTTTGTCTGCCTGAGGAACTCAAGGGGCTGGGGGCGTGTGCGGCACTTTGACAACAGAGATGGGGGTCTATGAAGACGCCTTCCAAAAATACAGCCGCTCCATTTCACTGTATGAGATGGCGTACGGAGAGGATTGCTCAGAGATCATTGTCGTCCTTGACAACCTGGCAGTGTGCCTGCAATGTGCGCCTCATCCTGCGCCCCGCATTCGATGCGACAGCGATATGCCTGCACTGTGCGCCCACACTACCCCGCGCACGCAATACAACGGCAGTGTGTCCGCATTGTGCTCCACACTACCCCGCGCACGCAACACAACGGCGATATGTTGGCACTGTGCGCCACACTACCCCGCGCACGCAATGCGACGGCGATATGTCGGCAATGTGCGCCACACTACCCAACGCACGCAACGCAACGGCGATATGTCTGCACTGTGCGCCACACTACCCCGCGCACGCAATGCGACGGCGATATGTCGGCAATGTGTGCCACACTACTCCATGCACGCAATGCGACGGCAGTGCATCCATATTGTGCGCTAGTTGGTATCCCTTATCTGTGACCTTGATGTAGGAGGAAGGGAGAGCCGTACAGATTTGGATCGTTTTCCCGCGAGCGAGATCGCACGCAAGCGGAGCGTTGAGATAAGGAAGGGAGAGCCGCACAGATTTGGATCGTTTTCCCGCGAGCGAGATCGCTTGCAAGCGGAGCGTTGAGATAAGAAAGGAGAAGCCGCACAGACGGATCGTTTTTCCCGCGAGCGAGATCGCTTGCAAGCGGAGCGTTGAGATAAGGAAGGGAGAGCCGCACAGATTTGGATCGTTTTCCCGCGAGCGAGATCGCTTGCAAGCGGAGCGTTGAGATCAGGAAGCAGTACTTTGGCCCAGCGCATCCAGAAGTTGCAGATGCACTCAACTGGCTTGCCGCTGCCGAAATTGGTACCCCCAAAGCCCCCTCTGCCCACCATTAGGAGGAGGAATCCGCTTCTCCTTGCGACCTGCGGCCAGTGCAGTCTAGCTGAGGAGAGCTGTGGGGGACTTTGCAAATGGCGAGTAGATCGCCTGCGGGGGAGAGTGGGGTTATGAGATTGGATCGCCCGGGACACACGGACGAGGGGTTGTGGCAGGGTGCCAAAACCACGAAAGTGCTGAGGCTCACTACTGGGAGGCGCTGTCGATTGACGTGGACTACTTTGGGCAGACGCACGAGAACGTCGCCCGTACCTTAATGAATCTCGGCGCCTTGCAGCGCAGTGCGTCCCTCATTACGGCCTGGCTGCCCTCCCACGTCGTGGCTGCCCTCCCCCTTCCTGGCTGCCCTCCCCACTTTTACATCCATGGCCTGGCCGCTTCTCCCCACTTTTACATCCCTGGCCTGGCTGCCCTCCCCACTCACATCCATGGCCTGGCTGCCCCCCTCCCCACTTTCACCTCCATGGCCTGGCTGCCCCCCTCCCCACTTTTACATCCCTGGTCTGGCTGCCCTCCCCACGTTTACATCCCTGGCCTGGCTGCCTCCCACTTTTACATCCATGGACTGGCTGCCCTCCCACTTTACATCCCTCCGGCTGCCCTCCCCTCCCACTTACATCCATGGCCTGGCTGCCCCCACGCCCCCATTTTACATCCCTGGCCTGGCTGCCCCCCTCCCCACTTTCACATCCCTGGCCTGCTGCCCCCCCCACTTTTACATCCAAGGCCTGGCTGCTCTCCCACTTTTGCATCCATGGCCTGGCTGCCCCCTCCCCACTTTCACATCCCTGGCCTGGCTTCCTCCCCACTTTCACATCCATGGCCTGGCTGCCCCCCTCCCCACTTTCACCTCCATGGCCTGGCTGCCCCACGCCCCCATTTCACATCCATGGCCTGGCTGCCCCCTCCGCCTTTTACATCCCTGGCCTGGCTGCCCTCCCTCACTTTTACATCCATGGCCTGGCCCCTATTGGAATCTGCAAGTGCCTGCTGATCAGTTTGGTGTAAAGCATGACTATCTAGACCTTCTACAGTAGTCAGGATGCTCAAACCCTGAAGAAACCCTAAAGAAACCTTGTGGAACCCTTAGATCTAGATCTGTAGATCTGCTGAACTAATCGTGGCCGTCAGATCATTGATGACCATCGGCAAGTGCGTAATAAGTTCATCTTTACTCAGGTGTGTCACTGTCGATCGGTATGAACACGACAGTGACACGTAGAACTCTGTTTAGTGAACTTTCACATAGATCGCCCAATCAGTTATGATGGCGCGTTAATGTTCGTGGCGTTTCGAGCTGCGAACTGGTATATCTTTTGATAATGAAAGTATGCGCTCGCTTTTGTGAAAACGAAACTCTCGAATTCCAACAGGTTTTGGGCCCGCTTACATTGTAAGTGTTAACCTACGGTTGTATCACGCAAAATTTTGCTGTGCGTATTCGGAAATGAGTAAGAGACAAGACAAGGCCAAAGTTGTAGAGAGGTCCCCGCCAGGTCTGGGTGTGGAACCTACTTATGGCGAACTTTCGGAGGAAAGGAAGCCTGATGGACTTTCAGTAGGGGAGGACTCTGCAGCGCTGACTACTCTTATCGATGAGAGGCAGCAACAGCTATTTTCGCAGCAAGACGCGCGTTTAAATGAGCTTATGAAAATGGTTCAAGTCCTGGCACAAGCAGTGCCGCAGTTGGCTGTTGCGAATCAGAATGCGGGTACAGGAAATGCTATTGCGTGTCCTGAGGCCGCGGAATCCAGTATGTCTGGTTCCAGTGTTAAATCTGGAGTTGCGAGTGGTACTGTGGACGTACCTTTACCTCTTCTGACGGATATGTTGAAGGGGTTCCCGACTGACCAGCTCTATTCTGGTCAGGAGGCAGAAAATGACAGCAAGTGGCTGGAGTTCCGAGATAACATTGTACCGTCTATGCGTCACCCGGCGATGGCGCTGTTCTTGTCGGACACGCGCGAGTTGGAGGACATCAAGGAGGACGAGAAGTTCTCGGTGGCAGCGAATCAGTTGTTTCATGACTTTCTGTTGCGCGTTACTACCAGGACGGCGAACGCAGTTGTTCGGTCATACAGTACTGAAGCGGACGGTGTCTCAGCCTGGCGACAGCTAATTAAAATGCGTCGGAGCACGGGCTCTGCGTACTTTGTGAGGCAGGTCAAGGCTCTGCTTGATGACACGAAGAGGTTTACGACGCTCGCACCCCCGCTGCAGGGCTTTCTGACTGCGAGGGAAGTTCTTGACAAGGTGGAGGAGTATGCGTGCACGAGCAAATTCCTGCCGGGTGGTGAGAAGTTTCATGTCGCCAGCCTGGAGGCAGTCTTTGTGGCTATGGTTCTGAATTCCTTGAACCCGGCGTATGTCCATATACGCACTATGTTCTCTGGGGATGAGCTGCCGTCGTTCAAGAAGCTAAATGATGCGGTGTGTGACCTCTATGACAACGTCATCGCGACTTCGGCAGCTGCGACGGAGACGGGTGCTGGAATCGTGGAGGACCGTCGCAAGCAGGCGGAGCAGAAGCGTGTTGCGTTACTCAAGCGAGTTCCATGCCCGGTGTGTCATATGACTGGACACTCGTCCAGTGAATGCTTTGTTACTAACGAGGAGAAAAGGGAGGCTTACCTTAAGAAGAATCCTAAGAGGCGGGAAGCCATAATGAAGAGGGTCCAGGACTACCAGAAGCATGGGAAGCTACCCAATCGAGCGGCTGCTGTTGCTGAGACTGGGCAGCACCCTGGTGTGGATGACACTAGCGAGGCTC
Organism: Cymbomonas tetramitiformis; assembly: GCA_001247695.2. Taxonomy (NCBI): domain Eukaryota; kingdom Viridiplantae; phylum Chlorophyta; class Pyramimonadophyceae; order Pyramimonadales; family Pyramimonadaceae; genus Cymbomonas; species Cymbomonas tetramitiformis. Next base: position 13,053 of record LGRX02003892.1, on the reverse strand, counting down.
TGTATGCAATCTCTGAGCTGGTGGAGGACAGCGTGGTCACCTGCTTCTCTGACGACCTACCTCAATTTATCTCTGGTTGTACTGTGGGAGGCTATACTACATCTCAGTCTGGTATCTCCCTGTGCAATTACTATTCGGTTCTGGACGGGCTTACATCTTCTGAGGGTCCCACCCCTGTGGGGGGTGGGGACCAGCCTATGAGTGGTACCTATCAGTGGGTGTCTGATGCTCCTATGATCAGGCACTCTGCAGTGAGGAGACCTGGTAAGAAGTCACACCCTTATCAGCCCAATAAGCATCGGTTCTTATTGAACAGGCACAAGTATTTCCCGTGGCTCCGGTGTAGGACTCGTTTGTCTACATTGATACTCTGTGCACAGCCCTCCCTGGGAGGAAGCTTGAGCCTACCCAAGCCCTGTGGGAAGCAGGAAGGGAGCAGCATCTTGGCCCGGGGTATCAGATATCCCCCAGGCAGCCGTGGTACACTTCAGATGTCCAATATGTGCATAGTATGTTCATGAGTGGCTCTGTGGAAGTGTTGGACAGGGCAATGACTGTGCTGGAGAGGCCTCACTTTCCAGTCGATGGCAGAGTGGTGAGTCACGAGAAGGTGATGTGTGCCAAGCATGTTGTGGCCGAGCAGTTCGGTCTACTGCAGCGTCTGCTCGGGAAGGAACCGGTTATGGTAGGGGGGTCCTTTGAGAAGCTGCAGTCATGGGTGACTTTACTCAGTATGGTTACTCGAGACACTGTGCAGGCGGTCAAGACCTTCTGGGCATTACTGGGGTATGATTGTGAGGATGACAGGGACTCTGGCTCCTCGTCTGATGGTGATGATCATTCAGACCAGGATGGCTATGACTCTGGGGATTCCTCTCATCGTGGTGATGTCTGTTCAGATCGAGGAGATCCTGAACTTGTGGCTACACCGGATGCCTATGTTATATATGGTATTGAACAGATTGTTGTGGATCGGCATGCCTGGTCTTATCACCCATCGCCATTGCCTGGGCCTATGATTACACTGGATGACTCTGGTATCAGTATCAGAACACCTGAACAGGTTGTTACAGACCAACATGCCTGGTCTCATCATGCATTGGCTGGAGACAACTGTATGCCTGGTCTCAGCGATCTCTCTGACTCGGATGATGGTGGTTATGCTTCAGATACTGTGCCAGATCTGGTGGATGCCTCTGACTCGGACGAGGAGGATGATGCGCACTCATGGCAGCCCTTTGAAGGAGTGGGTGGCATCCCCTCTGATGATTGGGCATCTGGACTATTCGGTCCATCTCGCAAGTACCGCCTCTGTGCCGAGGGCGCTGAGTCTGGGATTGGAGGTTACTGCTCTTCTGATTGGTATTATGATGCGCCTGATCTTGAAGACGCCTCTGACTTGGACGAGGGGGAAGATATGCACTCATGGCAGCCCTTTGAAGGAGTGGGTGGTATCCCCTCTGATGATTGGGCATCTGGACTATTATGTCCATCTGATCTTGAGGATTCATGTGGGCTACGTGAGGGCCTCCCTGTGGGCAGCCCTCTTACCCTGTATGTTGCATCGGCAGACAACACGGCTGACATCTTCACCAGAGCCCTACCATTGACTGCATTCGGTGGGAAGGTGGCGATGATAGACAGTGGTGCCACCAAGCACATATTCAACATGGTGAGTGACTTTGGCGATGACTTTGACCCTGCTTCCATTTCCACTTTCGGTGTGGTACAGGCGGGTACTGTGTGCTCGGAGGGCAGTGGCACGGTCACATTTGCCAAGCTGGATGTGTCCACTGGGCGCGCAGTTGGGCTGCAGTTCACTGGTGCCCACTGCATTCCTGGGCAGCCATTCAACCTTGTGTCTGTGGCGGCGCTTGAGGATGCTGGTTTCAGTGTTGATTTTGGGGCCAGGCAGATATCCAGTGGGGGGATAACCTTCTCATTCTCGAGAGTTGGCAACCAGTACATCATATATGAGGATCAGATATCTGGCACTTTGGACACCTACATGGCCTGTGCAGCATACCATGACGACTCAGACCGGGACAAGACAGACTGGAAGTTTGAGGAGGCTGGGAAGCACATTGAGCAGCATGGGCCCTTCACTCTGGAGTTGTTTGCCTCCGTTGACAACCACATACTGGATGACTATTGTACAACTGGCAACCCTTGCTTCAGCCGGGACTGGGCGGGTAAAGCCTGCTATGGCAACCCACCTTATGAGCATGACACCATCCTGAGATGCCTGCAGAAGGCTCTCAGTGACTTTGCTCGGGCGCCTCAGTCCACCAAGTTTCTCTTGGTACTGCCCAGATGGGAGACAGCCAGTTGGTGGCAGTTTATATCTCTGTTTACCATTGTCCATGAATACCCTGTTGGAGAGAAGATATTCTCGGCTCCGTTGAACTCATGCTACAATGTGGAGAACCTGGAGATGTGTGGGAAGAGCCGGGTATGGGTCAGGGAGACCAAGTGGCCTGTGGTGGTGATCTACAAGGATGGGCATACTGTGATGAAGCTTGATGCTAAGATGCTGGCTCATGTTCGACTTGGCCATATTGGTGACGTGACCATGCAGGAGATGTTGGATGAGGAGGTTCCTATGGGTATTACTGTGGGGGAGTATACCAAGAGTCTGGTGTGGCGTTGCCCTGAGAGGTGTATTTCATGCAGGCACACCAAGATGATCAGGCCATCTATGAAGTCTACTGGCAGGGAGTGTGCTGCAGAGATTGGCTTGCTGGTATGGTCCGACACGTGTGGCCCGTTCAGGCCCAGTGTTCGTGGGTACCGGTGGTTTGTCCTCTTCGTGGATGACTGTACAGCTTGGATATGCGTGTACTTCCTGAAGAGAAAGTCGGACTACCTGGCAGCCCTTGAGAAATTCCTGGCGGAAGTGAGGCAACACAGGAGCCGCATGAGCCTTGTGGAGAAGTATCATATGGTGTTGCACACTGATGGGGACTCTACGATGATTGTTGGGCAGACACAGCAGTACTGCAAAGACCAGGGCATTGAGCAAAGCCATGGATCGCCATACCTCCATGAGAACCAAGCTCGTGTGGAGAGGGCTCACAGGACAGTGCAGGCGATGGCTCGGGCGCTGCTATTGACATCTGGCTTTGGTGTGGACATGTGGCCACTTGCTGTTCGTCTGTTTGTGTACGTTCTGAACAGGACATTCCAGAAGCCCCTGCACAAGAAGTCTCCTTACTACAAGCTGTATGGGCAGCACCAAGACCTTTCTCATCTTCGAGTTTTTGGATGTCTGGCTTATGCCTTTGTGGACCCGGACAACAGGGAGCACAAGCTCAGTGACAGGGCGAGGCAGTTGAGATATGTTGGTCACTCTGAGGTCTCATCCGCCTACTTATTGTGTGATCCTGAGTCGGGGAAGATAGTCAAGTCTGGCATGGTCAAGTTCCAAGAAGCTGTGGACAAGCTGGGCAAGGTCGTTACCACCTGGGATCCCTCTGTGGTGGCCCCGTTGAGTACCAATTTCATGGTCACGACATTGGATGGCACATAGCATGATACCCTCCCGAGTGAGTTGGGCGACAGTGTTCTTGATGTGGGGGTCTATCTACCTGAAGACAGTGACGAGATTCTGGCGGTGTTGAGAGTGCAAGCAGCCGATGAGGCATGCTGGGTGAGTCTTCGGGCCTACTTGGATGGCCATCCAGAGCACCTTGTTGCTGTGCGCTCAGCTGCGCACGGTGGTGACCTCAATGTCAACTACCCTCTGTTCACTGAGGTCATGGTGGATGCTGGAGGTGAGAAGATGGAAGTTGGCATTATATGCGCGCGAGCTGTGGAGGCCAGTTCATTCCCGTACTGTGTCATGTTGCTCACCAACTTCACACACATTGACCTGCCAGTGGGTAAGGTGCACTTCCCTCTTGAGCACACATGCTTGGCCGTGGTGGGGAAGTCGTGTGTTGGGAGCTCGGTGGATGTGCTGCCAGATGGAGTGACTGAGCCCAAGGGGGTCAAACAAGCTATGGGGGCTCCTGATGCTGGTGAGTGGATGGAAGCTATTCAGACCGAGCTGGAGGCCCTGGTTACGGTCAAGCAGGCTCTCCTGATGATGGACATGGAAGATGTCCCTCCTGGTGTTCGTCTGTTGGACATGTCCTTGGTGCTAAAGGTCAAGTTGGTCAAGCACAGGTAGCTGCAGAAACGCAAGGCGAGGGTGTGTGCGCGGGGCAACAAGCAGGAGTATGGTGTTGACTACTTTGACACCTTTGCTCCGTGCACACAGTTGTCTTCGGTGAGGCTGGTGATCATTCTGGCGCTCAACCTTGCCCTCAACGTCTATCACATGGATGTGGAGACTGCCTTTCCGAACTCGGTCCAGGAGGAGGACCTATATGGCAGGCTCCCTAGGGGGTTGGAGTATCAGGGCAGGCGTGTGCCAAGCTCCTCAAGGCGGTGTATGGCCTGAAGCAGGCGGGCAAGGAGTGGTTTGAGACCAGTGATGCCTTCATCATGGGCTATGATGTGAGGATGAGGCGCAGTGATGTTGAGCCTTGTCTCTACTACATCCGGGACTCTGACATCACGGTCATCATTCTGGCATATGTTGATGACTACATTGTGGCCACCAACAGACGCTCATGGTATGACAACTTTGTGGCAGCCTTCAACTCCAAGTATGCCTGTAAGGACTTGGGTGTTCTGGATCTTGTGATGGGCATTGGCGTGCGCTGGGGGCCTGGGATGGCATATTTATCTCAGTCTGGGTACATCTCTCAGATGATTGAGACCTATGGACTTCAAGATGCCAAGCCAGCGAGCCTGCCTATGTCTCCAGGGTGCTCGCTTGCCCCATCAGATGGTAAGGATGCCACCATTCCCTTCAGGGGGCTACTTGGGCAGCTGCAGTGGGTTGCAAGGTGCACGCACCCTGACATCATGGTTGCTGTATCTGCTCTTTCTCGTTTCTGTGCGTCCTATGGCCCAGAGCACTTTGTGGCTCTGAAGCAGGTTGTCGGATACCTTAAGGGCACTGTGGACCACGAGCTGGTACTGCGGACAACCTCCTCTGTGCCAAGGGGGCTGGGTCTGACCAGTGGAGCACTACCACTATGCATATATACTGATGCTGACTATGCTGGGTGCAAGACCACGAGGAGATCTACATCTGGTATTGCGGTCTACCTATTTGGTAGCTTGCTCATCTTCTCCTCGATCATGCAGAGGTGTGTATCGTTGTCGACCACTGAGGCTGAGATAATAGCCATGTCTGAAGGTGCGAGGGAGATCAAGTACATCATCAACGTGCTGACCGACCTGGTGGACATCTGCACCCCAGTACAGATGTACTGTGACAACCAGGGGGCCATTCATCTGGCATCTGACTATGTCAACAACAACAGATCCAAGCACATCGAGGTGAGAAACATGTACATCCGAGAGCTGGTGAAGTCCAAGATGGTGGAAGCCATGTATGTCGCCTCAGAGGACAACACAGCTGACATCTTCACCAAACCTCTTCCCCTACCAGCATTTCTTATACACAGGGAAAGGCTGGGCATCATGAAGTTGCAGAACTCCACCTCTGAAGACTGAAGACTGAAGGGGCACCATCCCCATAAACTGGAGCTGGAGGGGCACCATCCCAAGAACTGGGTGTTGCTGACTGAAGGGGCACCATTCCCAAGAACTGGCAGTAGGACAACTAGACAGTCACCCTTTAGAAGGGGTATTGGAATCTGCAAGTGCCTGCTGATCAGTTTGGTGTAAAGCATGACTATCTAGACCTTCTACAGTAGTCAGGATGCTCAAACCCTGAAGAAACCCTAAAGAAACTCTGTGGAACCCTTAGATCTAGATCTGTAGATCTGCTGAACTAATCGTGGCCGTCAGATCATTGATGACCATCGGCAAGTGCGTAATAAGTTCATCTGTACTCAGGTGTGTCACTGTCGGTCGGTATGAACACGGCAGTGACACGTAGAACTCTGTTTAGTGACCTTTCACATAGATCGCCCAATCAGTTATGATGGCGCGTTAATGTTCGTGGCGTTTCAAGCTGCGAACTGGTATATCTTTTGATAATGAAAGTATGCGCTCGCTTTTGTGGAAACGAAACTCTCGAATTCCAACACCCCCTCCCCACTTTTACATCCCGGGCCTGGCTGCCCTCCCCACTTTCACATCCATGGCACGGCTGCCCTCCCCCCCCCACTTTCACCTCCATGGCCTGGTTGCCCCCCTCCCCACTTTTACACATCCATGGGCTGGCTGCCCTCCCTCCCCACTTTCACATCCATGGCATGGCTGCCCCCCTCCCCACTTTCACATCCTGGCCTGGCTGCCCCCCTCCCCACGTTTACATCCACTGACCTCGCTGCCCCCCTCCCCACTTTCACATCAGGGCCTGGCTGCCCTCCCTCCTTTCACATCCATGGCACGGCTGCCCTCCCTCCCACTTTCACATCCACACGGCTGCCCTCCCCACTTTCACCTCCATGGCCTGGCTGCCCCTCCCCACTTTCCCATCCATGGCTTGGGCGCCCCCACTTTCACATCCATGGCTGGCTGCCCCCCTCCCCCACTTTTACCTCCATGGCACAGTTGCCCCCCCCCCACTTTCACATCCTGGCCTGGCTGCCCTCCCCACGTTTACATCCATGGCCTGGCTGCCCTCCCACTTTCCACATCCATGGCACGGCTGCCCTCCCCACTCCGCCACTTTTACATCCATGACACGGATGCCCCCCTCCCCACTTTTACATCCATGGCCTGGCTGCCCCCTCCCCACTTTCACATCCATGGCCTGGCTGCCCTCCCCACTCCGCCACTTTTATATCCATGGCCTGGCTGCCCCCTCCCCCACTTTTACATCCATGGCACACAGGCCCCCCCTCCCCACTTTTACATCCTAGCCTGGCTGCCCTCCCATTCCCCCACTTTTACATCCATGGCCTGGCTGCCCCTCCCCACACCATGCTTGTGTCGCCCGTTGGTGTGCACTACCCTTGTGGCCCACTGAGCTCCTTCCCTCTGTTCTAGCCTCCTTTCCATTGCAGCTGCTGTCCCCACTTTCACCTTTCCTACCCGAGCTGCCGAGCGGCTACCCTTCACCATTCCCTGCTGACCCATCCTGCCATCCAAGGCGCCACGTACAAGTCATCCTTCCAGCCCCTCCCTGCTATTTCCCGACACTCTTCCCTAAACCCCCCCCCGTCTTCGCCGCTCCTCCCATCTGTCCCAGCTCCCCTCTTTGCCCTCCAAATGTCACCCTCCCCCTGCTCTGCCGGCCCCTTCGCCCTCCAGATGTCACCCCCCCTGCTCTGCCACCCCTTTGCCCTCAGATGTCACTCCCTCCCCTCTGCCAGCTCCTTGCCTCAGATCACCTCCCCTGCTCTGCCAGCCCCTTCGCCCTCAGATGTCACCCTCCCCCTGCTCTGCTAGCCCCTTCCCAGTTCTAGCTGCCCCTATACGTTGCTGTCCCTCCGACCCGCCGTGCATTTACCTCCCACATCCTTGTACACACAGACTTGCTGCGATGGGTCAGATGCCTCCTCAACACCTTTAACTCCTATGCTGTTATGGCATTTGGAGTTTCTACGGCATGGTCGGCTAGACCGTTGCTTCTTGGTGCATATGAAAGCCATACGTGTTCGTGCTTGCAACCAAGTTCTTCTTGGCATCGTTAGGCACATTTTGAGCTATCGAATGCCTTGATAGGGGGTGTCTAAGGGGTCCGAATGGGCGTTTGTGGGGGGTAAATCGGTCGATTTGACACGCGGAAACGCCGGAGATTCCAGCATAGGAGTTAAAGTGTGGAGGGCGAAATATATAGCATTTTCCATATTTAAAGGAGGGTTCCATATGCTGCAGGTATCTCGAAGATGCCGGCAGCGGCGAGCTCCCTCAAGCGCGCCAAGGTGATCTGGGACCAGGTGAAAGCCCTGAGCCCTTGAAGCTGTCCTGAGGGCCTCCGATGATATCCTGTGGAGAATGCGCCGCCATGGTGCCCGTTGCGGCTGTGCTCGTTGTGCTGACAGCATGAGCATGGGGGGTAAGCGGGCGGTGCTGTGCAGTCGGAGAGTCCAGTCGACAAGCGCCACTCTCAGCTGTTGCGCCGGCTTGCGGAGGTGCTGTGCGTAGGTCCGTGCTGCCGCTTGCTTCATCTCTCCCCCCTGCATTTCTGTGGCCTTGCCAAGTGCCCCCCGCGTTTCTATGGCCTTGCCAAGCTCATGCCCCCTGCGTTTCTACCCATCTCCGGATGGAGCCCGTTTACCGTGGGCTTAGGCTGAAGCCGATCATGGTGGTGGTTGCCTTGTGCCTCCATTTGTGGGCCATTTGTGGGCCATTTGTGGGTCTCGGTTGAGGCGGTCTGGGTGGTGTTAGAGCTCAACATGGGAAGACGGGCATGCGGGGGCGTGGTGGGTGCGTGGGGCGACCACTGCGTGGTGTGCGCATGCCGGGGCATGGTCCTGTATGGACATTGCACGGTTCTTGTTTTTGGCGGCTCCTGTCCATGTGCCCCTTGAGGGCCGTGCGGGGGGCGCAAAGGCAGGTCAGGTGGAGGGGAGCTGGGGGTGGGCTCAGGGGAGAATGACTTCCAGGGTGCGGAGACATGCTTGAAGGAGGCCATCAAGATCGATGAGGCCCTTGCCGAAGGGACTGTGACGGAGCTCCCGAGCATGATGTGTCCGGATTCCCTAAACGCTTATGGCGAGCTCCTGCTGCGCCTCGAGCGGTGCGATCGCCTTCTGTGGAAGACTCGACAGCCCTTGATGAATTCGGTGTATCTCATAGTGCGTGAGATTTTCACGGTTTCAAATATTGGCGCCGATCAAACTGAGTTTGGAACAGTAGGTGAACGAGCGCCACGTATTCAAAAAGATTCTGTGAGGCTAGGCAGATCACGCCCAGATCACGCCCTGGGCCGTGAACCGACCCAGGCCTCAGCTCCGGTGTTGCCTTCCCACTGCGTGCAAAGGACCCTGAACATCTGAAGTTGGGCGCACAAAAAGATGTTATCTCACGCCACATGTCAGAAGTCACCACGGTATCTATGCCGGTGCGGGGGCTTATCATCGTACAGTGATGCAGTGTCTTCACAACGTGCAGCACGTGGCATTGATGCCATCGTACGGTGATGCAGTGTCTTCACAATGTGTGGCACGTGGCATTGATGCCATCGTACGGTGATGCAGTGTCTTCACAATGTGTGGCACGTGGCATTGATGCCATCGTACGGTGATGCAGTGTCTTCACAATGTGTGGCACGTGGCATTGATGCCATCGTACGGTGATGCAGTGTCTTCACAATGTGCGGCACGTGGCATTGATGCCATCGTACGGTGATGCAGTGTCTTCACAATGTGTGGCACGTGGTATTGATGCCATCGTCCGGTGATGCAGTGTCTTCACAATGTGCGGCACGTGGCATTGATGCCATCGTTGCATCGACGCCGTCCGTCTAGCGCGCAGTGGTGTGATGTAGAGTGCTCGTGGCATGACGCATCCTGAAGGGGGATGGTGACGGCCTGAGCAGATTCACGGAGGCGAAGGAGACGTTCCAGTACATGCTTAAGATTATTTCGGAGTTTCTTGGAAACATGCATCCGCTTGTCGGGTGCTGCCTCAATAATATCGGCATCGCGCAGTCACGTACGTGGTCCATCCATGAACCGCTCCGAGAAAATGTGGAATGGGAATATTATCATGTCGTGTTTTGATGTCCTTTGTTATTTGTTATTATTGTACAACGGTGTGTATATTATTACAAACCAGGTCAGTTGATCTCCGAGATCTCCACTTGCCCATGTGGGCATCTGCTGGCATGTCGTTACCGGCCGAGTCGGCTCTCGACTTTGCGCAGTCGACTTCCATTTGGGTCGCTGTCGATAAAAGAAATAGGCACTCGACTATGCAGTAGACACTCGTGACATGTCGAGCTGTTTACAGCAACACGCGTCTGTCTCGCGTTGATGATTCGTTTACGATTTGTTTCCCTCTCCCTGAAGCTTGAACGTAGCATTGAACACGGCATCCAGTTGTATTGTCATCATACAGCGCTGCAATACATGATTGGCTAAGCGTATTATGCAATTGTGTAATTTTCCCAGATTCAAATTATGAAGGGTAGGGGTTAAGTGGCCTATATGGATGCTGTGAGGCGCATCGTTTAGCCAACTTCTTTGGCACCACAGAAGGCTGGCTGCACTATGTACCCACACCGGAGATCGAAGGGTTCAACACACACTTCGGGACGGTTATCCGGATTTTACAGAGCTCAATAGTGAAGAATGGGACCCCCTCAGCCTCACTGGGCCACCTGAGTGCCTGTGCGAGTGCGCTGCCTGCGCACTGAAGCTGTACCTCTGAAGCCGGTCCACCTCTACCTGCCAAGCTGCCCGAGCCATCTCCCCGCCACCAACCCTACGATCTAAACCACCGCCCTGATCCCAGCCTGGCCCAAAGCCTGGTCTCAAGAGAGCTTGTCCACCCACCACACATCCGGTGCTCCGGAGGGTCGACCCAAGGGCCTGAGATTGATAGACCTAATTGCTTCCTTCTGACCTTACACGGACGCCACCGATCTGCGCTTGCAACCCACTACCAGGCGACTGAAGCAATCGCTAAGGAGCTCAGTGAGTCAGAAGAGTATGTAGAGGCACCTATCGCTTAAGACACTGAAATATAAGCGATTTTTATCTAACACGAGATCGTTAAGGACAACCGCTTGCGGGTTGTAAGCAGGGGGACGTGGTTGTCTTTTGTGTGCCCTGGCGTGCTGTACTGGCGGGTGTTCCCACTCTTTGAGGCATCGCAGATGGCCCAGCATTTGCCTTTCCGATTTGATTGTGAGCGGGAGGCCGGTTGGTGGATGCGGGTGACGGGATGCGGGCATCCCTGTGGTGCCTGTGTCATGTGGGCACTGCCTCTTGAGGAGCGTCACGGATTCGTCTTAGGCTGCTCGACTTCGTCGGGTGCCTCGCGTCGCCACGATCGCTGAGGGGCTCACAAATGCAATGGGCTCTGAGGTTCTCACACCACGATGTGAGCGGGGACGGCCGCCGGATTGGTGTGGTTGATATAACCTCTGATGTGGCGGGTACAACCTCTTTTTTGGCGTCACGGATTTGTCTCGTGATTGCTCTCTTTCCTGTCTGATACCTTATGCATTCACACTTGCGAGGGGACTTGTGTAAGTATACCTGGCTATTGGGGTATTGGCACCCCTCCAACAATTTTTGATCTACGGGCGTCCCCGATAAATCGAGGTGCCCGTACAAGCGGCATACGGCCCGTGCGAGCGAGCGCACCAAGTTCCTCAGGTCCAGTGCCTCTTGGCTCTCGCACTTGCCAGGGGACTTGTGTTTGTTAACCCGGATTTGAGGCACTGGCAACGGGCAACGCGCCACTGGTTGGAATCGTGTGATTGGGTGTGGCTACCCCCGTGTTGCCTTTCTGGCGGGTACTGCCTCCTGAGGAATGGAGCAGACTAGTCTGCTCTCTCTGCAAGGAGAGGCAGGGTGGGGTGGCAGCCTCACTCTGTGTCCTCCCTTGATCTCTGCGGGGAGCGCCTTGGTGCCTGTTGATGTTTATTGCTCAAAGTTTAAGCGGATCTTTGATATGACATTTACGTGAAGAATCTAAACCGACGATGGTTTTATCATTCAGTGGTCAATGGTTTGACCTATCGTGATTTCTTGGCAACCATGGCGTATGCAGGTTTGAACGACCATGACGGCGCCATCGTATCCTTCAAGGACGCTCTAGAGATCCGTGAGCGGGTGCGCGCCTCCGGCCTCAGGCACGCATTAGGCCGGCTGAGTCATGCTCTCGATGGGGGTGCCAACTCGTGATTTATGGTGATTTATTGCCGTCCTGTCAAGCCATTCGTTCCACCTGCATTTGTGCCTCAATATGGCGCCTTCTGCTGTGAGACCAGTCGACTCTGACAGAGGGCCCAGACTGAATCTAGCACCGACGAGCCCTCACAGAAAGCCCCTGTGGGGAGTTTGCCCAGGAGCTCGGCCATGTCAGCTTGGATGTGGGGCAGACCGTCATGAACTTGGCCGGGGCATTCACAGGTGCGGCCTGCGTCATGAGCCTGGCGCGGGCTTCCCACGTGACCCTTGCTTCACGCATGTCACAAGATCCTGACCCTTGCTTCACGCATGTCACAAGATCCTGGATTTGTTGCGTTCCATTAACCGCTCTGAGCAGATGGTTGAGCCGTGATCGGGTTCGAGCTCAGAGATATTCTTTCGGCAGCGAAAATAGTAGAGGCGTAGAGCTGTGAAGTGTGTATCACGCCTCTTAGGTTGAAAAGCCGGGCAATGCGTTGGATGCGTCTCCTGGGGCGGAGCCATGTTGTGTTCCGCGTCCCTTCCATGCGATAGAGACCGTCCGAAGGGTGGCGCACAGCAGCCACCGTGTGCGCTGCATGGACTCTCTCCCATTGGCCGTGCCATTGCCCTCGTGGCGCCATCAAGGAGATGAGGCCCACGTGGTGCCCCATTTCTCAATCCCAACTGCCATTTCCAACGCTTGGATCGACACGTCTGGTGTCAATATGTGTGGATGATCGTGGTGCACCTGTGGCCCCTAGGGTCCTCTCACATTCGCTGGCATGATCGCCACGTGGCCTGTTGCTGGCATGATCGCCACGTGGCCTGTTGCTGGGCTCCAGGCACGGGATTCTATGCAGAGGCAGAGCCCCTTCTACTCCGAGCGATGGATATCCACCGGAAGAATAATATCGGTGAGGATGCCACCAATCATTCATCACTCCAGAGAGCTCAGACCCCCACAACGCGCCTTGGCCCGTGTTCTTCGCACGTTCCAGGCAGCATCAGAAGTAAGTGCTACACAAAGCCCGGGGAAGGCAGCAAAATATGGTAAACGACGTCATTGAGAGATCAGCAGGTCCATGTCTCCAAGATCGATGCATGCTGCTATCCAGCAGGGTGGTGCGGTGCATTTCATTACGTTCATGTCAGGTAATCTAACACCCAGGAGCGCAAGAGCAAGGGTATGGGAGGGGGGGAGCACTCACTTGTAATGCACCTGACTCTGGAACCC
>LGRX02003891.1:0-22489 GCA_001247695.2 Cymbomonas tetramitiformis | reverse complement strand
GCAGCCGCTCAGCCACTGAACTACGAGATCAGCACGCCGCAGCCGCTCAGCCACTGAACTACGAGATCAGCACGCCGCAGCCGCTCAGCCACTGAACTACGAGATCGACGCGCCCGCAGCCGCTCAGCCACTGAACTACGAGACCGACGCGCCCGCAGCCGCAGCCGCTCAGCCACTGACATCAACGACGAGGTCAACGCGCCCGCAGCCGCAGCCGCTCAGCCACTGACATCAACGACGAGGTCAACGCGCCCGCAGCAGCAGCCGCTCAGCCACTGACATCAACGACGAGATCAACGCGCCCGCAGCCGCAGCCGCTCAGCCGCTGACATCAACGACGAGATCGACGCGCCCGCAGCCGCAGCCGCTCAGCCACTGACATCAACGACGAGAGCAACGCGCCCGCAGCCGCAGCCGCTCAGCCACTGACATCAACGACGAGATCAACGCGCCCGCAGCCGCAGCCGCTCAGCCACTGACATCAACGACGAGATCAACGCGCCCGCAGCCGCAGCCGCTCAGCCACTGACATCAACGACGAGATCAACGCGCCTGCGCCCGCAGCCGCAATCACACGTCAGCATCAACAATCACGTTCATATCACCACGCCACACCCACTTCGTGTCTTGCCAGCTGATGTCTCCCTATCCATACGCCACCAGCTGGGGGGGGGATATATTTAAAAAACTTGCCCTCCAATGCCACACCCACATCTCAAACCCAAAATCCCTCACAACACCCCACTCTCAACCACAGCAGAGATACACCGCCATTTCAGCACCCAGCAATACCCCAACGCCCCGCCAGCCCTTACATTGCCGCCCCTCGTTCATAATCGCGACAGCTGTCACAACTATGAACACGCTTAGAAGGGGTCCCTCGGGCACCCCTGAAAGGCCTGTCACACCCCCCATATTTAGTCACGCTACCGCAGCCCATGTCAGACCTCACCGCATTTGCCCCCATCGCGCCCGTCTCAGCCGACAGCAAACGGTAAACGATATTTGACACGAAGTGGGAACTCCTTCCGCGCGATCGCGAGGTCAGACAGGATGTCATCATCATTTCACCGGAAATTTCCGGCGAAATTCACATTCGCGTTTCGTCACGTGTGTCGCTCGCGGGAAATCTGTTACGTTCCCACCTTTCTAACACCTTTCTAACACAATTGCGCCTCCACTTTCAACTTGCATTCCATGCTGCATTATGGCTGTACCAGTTCGGGCGCCGAACCCAGAAGCTGACGCAGCTCGCCCATACAACCCCCACACTCTTAGACAGGCTAGGAATCACGCTATCCCTCCTTTTCGCCACTGGCGCCTAGAGTTCTATTCAGCGCGCGAAGAAGACGTCGACGAAGATCTTCCTTTGCAGTTTAGAGCGGATCTTCGTCGCTGGCTGCAAACTCGGGACTGCGGGTTTTTCTGGGTATTTTACTCCGCTAGTGGGATACCTCGTTTAACAGTACCCGCGTGGTGGTAGAGATCCCTGAGACCTCTAACAACTAACAGCTGCGCGAAACTCTTCCAACCTAACGGTGCGCATTCGCACTATGACGTCCGTGGATGATTTCTCCTCTGGTGTTCCTTCGACATTACCGCCAGCGGTCTTCACCGAAAAAACCATTTGTGTCGGCGCACAAGACTATCGCATTCCTCTGGGACCGATCTCGCGTTTCGAGCTGACATGGTGTTGGCAAAAAACCACAAGGTCGCGCTATCCCAAGTTGCTTCCTACAACATACCTCCCACGATCCCGTTTCCAAGACTTCTTGCAAGCTGAAGGTATCTTTGCATCTCCGCCGGCGGATCCTAACCCAGTACAATTTAGGGTCAGCCGCGTACACATCCAGACAACTGCGAAACAGGAACGCGAGGCGAAAAACAAGAAAACCACCCGGGTCCAAAAACCGCGTCCTACGCATGACGAGTACCCTTACAAACGCACGTTCCATTGTCGTTGTGGCTTCCAAACTACGCATCGTCAGCGTTCCTACGCCTCAGCACCTACTTGCCCCCCCACTCGAGGTGTCATTCGACGTCCGAATACCAAACGCAAGAACAACAACAGTGCTGTATACTGCGGTTGCCAGGCGGCCTTTAAAGTTGGCGTTCCACTTTCAACCCATCGGGACGACCCTGATCCAGTTATTCCAATCACTTACCTTCAGATGGAGCATGTGAACCACTGTGTAGCCTCATGTCTTCCTTACTGCGAGATCCCTGGGCACAACACGAAGGCCGTCAATGGTAAGCGTCTGGGATTCCACCGTCAGGAGATCAGTGACGTCTTACGAGAGTTCTTGCGCTTTCAGTATCGGAATAACTCCAATGTCAAACCCAGAGATATCAAGCGGGCGTGGCGTGAAAGGCGGATTGCAGAAGGTGCCATGGTCTTGGATCCAACTACTGGAGAAGTCTCCAAAGAGGTACGTCTACCTTCCAGATATTTCCGCATACCTCCAACTCCTCACCAGCATGCAGCCTGCCCCCCACAGGATGCAACCTGCCTTGTCCAACATGCAACATGGCCTCCCCAACATGCAACCTGGCCTCCCCAGCATGCAACCTGGCTCTTCCCCTGCATGCAACCTGGCCTCCCTGCATGCAACCTGCATGCAACCTGGCCTCCCCTGCATGCAACCTGGCCTCCCAGCATGCAACATGGCCTCCCCAGCATGCAACCTGGCCTCCCCAGCATGCAACCTGCCCTTCTCCAGCATGCAACCTGCCCTTCACAGCATGCAACCTGCCTCGCCCATCATGCAACCTGCCTTGTCCAGCATGCAACCTGGCCTTCCCAGCATGCAACCTGGGCTCCCACTGCATGCAACCTTCCCTCCCCAGCATGCAACCTGATCTCCCCAACATGCAACCTGCCTTCCCCTGCATGCAGCCTGCCTTGTCCAGCATGCCACCTGCCTTGTCCAGACGCAACCTGCCTTGTCCAGCATGCAACCTGGCCTCCCCAACATGCAACCTGGCCTCCCAGCATGCAACCTGGGCTCTCCAGATGCAACCTGGGCTCTCCAGCTTGCAGCCTGCCCCCCACAGGATGCAACCTGCCTTCCCCTGCATGCAACCTGCCTTCTCCAGCATGCAACCTGCCCTCCATAGCATGCAACCTGCCTTCCCCTGCATGCAACCTGCCTTGTCCAGCATGCAACCTGGGCTCTCCAGCATGCAACCTGGGCTCTCCAGCTTGCAGCCTGCCCCCCACAGGATGCAACCTGCCTTCCCCTGCATGCAACCTGCCTTCTCCAGCATGCAACCTGCCCTCCATAGCATGCAACCTGCCTTCCCCTGCATGCAACCTGGCCTCCCCAGCATACAACCTGCCCTCCTCCCTCTCTCACGATTGCTTCGGCACCTACAGGCGGCGCGTGATGATAACCTTTGTTGGTATGATATGCGGAATGCCCGTACGTTTGTGGCCAAGGAGACGTGGATGTACGATGAAGACCCGTTGCTTTCTGTCGAGAAGTGGGTGGAATTACACCAAGATTGTGTACTGTATTACCAGCCGCAGGAAATCTATGAATGCCAGTTTCCCGGCTGTGAGCGCACCGCGTCACAAGGCCCCGTAGGAGGTACGCATGTCCTCCACCTCCTGTTTTAGTATGTTCGGATTTTATGATTGCATCTTCTCATAACGTCGTATTTTTTCGTGCAGGAGAACCAACCGCAGTGTCCTTCTGTGCTGATCACTCTCCACCACAGTTTATTCGCCTATCCACGGTGCCGGTTGTCAGTGTCCCCTTTGCCTTGGGTATAATGACAGCGGCACAATTCAGCGAACTGGTAAAACATCACGGGACTGTCTTGATGGACACCACCTTCGGAGTCAATCGGTATGGTTTTGAGCTTGGTACTCTAAGCTTGATTAACGAGTTTGCTAATGGGTTTCCTTTTGCCCATGCAATTTTGCAAACGACTACCGCCGACGAGCTTGCTAAGTTCTTAAGATCTGTGAAAGTCAAACTGGCACCTCGACTGCCAACGCCATGGCAGCCGACATTCATCATTGACATGTCACTCGCGGAGGTCAACGCCATTAAAGCCGTGTTTGGCTGTGAATATGCTTCGCGGTGGATCATTTACTGCACCTGGCACGTCACCCGCGCTTGGGTGAAAGGAGCCTGGGAGAGAATGCCCAATTCGTCAGTTCGCTACGACCGTTCTACGTGCCTAAAGGAACTCATCGACGTGCTGTATGCCGTTACCGGAACAGGGGAGGCACCGGTGGATCCACTGTCACTATTCTCAGCATGGGTGCTTAAGTGGGAAGCCAAGTTTGAGGAATTCGTCGAGTATGTAGACAGTACATACCGGCACACAATTCACCGTTGGGCTCACGGGTGCATGGATTTTGCTCATGCCGATCAATATACAAACAACCTGCTGGAACGATGGCACCTTCTCTTGAAGGAGTATTGTCACTGGAAATCAAACTGTCGTCTGGATTGGCTTCTATCCCAACTGCTCAGCCTCTCAGATGACCTGTGGACAACCGTTATCTGCCAACGCCAAGGTGCCCTGGGTAACGTGAAGCACGCCAAAAAACTAGAGGTATGCCACTAATATCCAACCTAGTTCCCCCCTGGTTGCATCCTGTGGAAGGCAGGTTGCATGCTGGGGAGGTCAGGTTGCATGCTTGGAAGGCTGGGTTGCATGCTGGGGAGACCAGGTTGCATGCTAAGAAGGCCAGGTTGCATGCTGGAGAGGCCAGGTTGCATGCTGGGGAAGCCCAGTTGCATGTCGGGTAGGTCAGGTTGTATGCTGGAGAGGCCAAAGGCATGGCCGAGAGGCCAGGTTGCATGCCGGAGAGGCCAGGTTGCATGCTGGGAGACCAGGTTGCATGCTGGGAAGAAGGCCAGGTTGCATGCTGGGGAGGTCAGGTTGCATGCTGGAGAGGCCAGGTTGCATGCCGGAGATTGCATGCTGCGGGATGCCGGGTTGCATACGTACCTGTCTTTGCATATAGCCGTATGGGTTGTATTATGCTGTTGCGCTCAAATGTCATGCGGGGGATGTTCTCGATGATGGCGGTGGTGGCGGGCATACCGTATCCGCAGCACGTCATCATCAAAGCTGCCGAGCTCGTTGGGGCAGGGAAGATATCTTACTGGGATTGGCCGGCCCGGGGCCGTGTCACAGAGGCTCGGGCCGAAGGCGGGCCGAAGGGAAATTTGATTTCGGGCCGAGTCACGTCGGAGGTCAAAAGCGCCGAGAATCGTGCTGGCCTTCCTGGCCGAAGGCAGGCCGGATGTCGTTTTTGTGACCTTGGAGGCCCCTGAGTGGTCAGGCCGAGCAATGTTCGGGCTGGCCGAACTCTGGCCGAACGATATTTTCGATATTGACGGAATCTGGAAAATCGATGGTCCCTATTCATTAATATCTGGTATCCACGTGGCCATCGCATGTTCACGTACGCATGTTTAGGTTTTTGAGACTCCAACAATTCAACAAAATAATTTGTATCCTCAGCAGCTCGGCGAGGTATTGACGTCAGTTTTGAATATATTTGCGTAAAAATGAAACCGTTTTTGGCGAAACTTTTTGGTTTTCTCATAGTATTGTGTGTCAGCAGCCTTTCCATCTTCCTTGGAGCTGTCGAGATTGTTCCGGCTTCACAGGCTGAGGAACCCTCAACTTCATCCTCTCGTTCTACAACTGCGTTGGGCACCCTCATCGAAGACTTCGTTTCCGATGCCAATCCTTCCGATATTGGCGGTTCTTTAACCTTAACTGAAGAAGCTCCACCTATTCCCATCGTGTATTTTGGTTCGCGACGTTTTCTAGTTCACCCTGAACACAGTCATTCAACGACCGACGATTTCTCATTCATCACCTCAGACGCGCCTGTGCTAGAGCGTGATGTTCGACTATTAACTTGGGGTGGACAGCAGACACAGAATTTTTCGGTGGATCTCACCAATGATGTGGACGAGGTACAACCTTCTACTATACCTATTACATATTTTGGCACACGCCGTGTTTTGCTTCACCCTGATCACAGCTACGGCAACGAAGAATATGGTTTAATAGTTCGCGATGTTCCTTTCTCCACGCAGCACGCTTCCGCATTTACATGGGGGCGACGCTCAGAGGCTGCGCAAGCTATATCCACCACACACAGCTCCGCCTCGAGAATGCAAGACTCTCAAACTCGGCCGAATCCTTTTTTTTCCTGGAGACCAAACGCTGCCCCCTTGACCAAACGCGCTGTAGTTATTAGAAGCAAAATTGCATCGAAAACTACAAAGCTAGCTAAAAGGACTCAGCAGAATTCTACTCCTTCTTTATAGGCAGCTTCACAGCCATCATGCTCATACCGTGCGCCCTCTCGCTCCGATACGGTTGAGGCAGTCGCCCAACCCAAACAAGCAACTCAGACATCATCAAATGAGTCAGCCCTCACAACAGCAGTAGGCAAGGAGGCTAGTAAAAAACGCAAACGCGATTCAGCGGTTAAACCTAGACCAGAGGGGTCTCGTCAATTTCAGGTGTCGTGGCGACAAGGTAGAGACTGGTTACAGTACGAGGATGGACTTATGTATTGTTCAGCATGTCAACAACATAATTGTGACAATTCTTTCACCAGAGGTTGCTCTAGCATTCGTTTGCTTCGCATTCGTGAGCATGAAAATGAACGGAATCATATATTTTCAGTAGAACGCTGCCTCAAAGATCGCGAGCAGTGGAATATCGCCCCCAAAAACGCTATCTTGCGCGAGAAAACCGGAATCCTCAATTGCTTCAGCATGGCATATTTATTAGCAAAGGAGGATACTGCTATGTTTAAAGTTGGCTCTTTCTTGCAGGGTACAGAATGTCTATACACTACAGATGATCGCACCACCTCAGTGAATATTGGGGTGGAGGAGTATAGGAATAAAGATGCCGCTCACGAATTCATCATTTGCTTAGCTGATTCTATCCGAGATTCTATTCTGGAGGATATCCGCCTCTCCCCAGTGTATTATATTGGCGTTGATGAGAGCACAGCCATTTCTACTGTTGAGGAAATGGTTCTTTATTCTTGGTTTTTGAAAGCTGGGGAACCTGTGGTCCGATTTTTAGGTCTGTACGCAATGCCTAAAGCTGACGCGGAGACCATATCCGCAACTATCCGAGAAAAAGTTCTTGGCGGCTACGATCTTGAGGAACAGAGTTTTGTGGCGTTTGGCAGTGACGGGGCTAGTGTGATGACTGGCTGTGAGAGTGGTGTGGGAATTAGGCTGCGCAAGACTGTGATGCCCCACATGCTTGCTTTTCACTGTTTCGCACACAAGTTAGCCTTGTGCTCTCAGAATGCTGCGGATGGTATCATGTACTTTGAGAATTTTGACACCAGCCTTCATGCTATTTCTACCTATTTTGCTCGCTCAGGACTTCGAAAAAATAGCTTTTGTGATCTTCAGAAGGAGTTGGGATTTGACACACCTACCGGGATAGCAAAAGATGTTGAGACTCGTTGGTCTAAAGGGTTGTGAGTGGAATCAGTTTTCAGAACTTTGCCTGCTTTGATAGAGGAGTTCCAGAGTGCGGCCGCACACAGTGACGTGGCTAAAATGCTACTTTCACAGGTGACCTCTTTTCAGTTTTTGGGGACTTTATGCTTCTATAAAGATATTTTACACAAGCTGAACTCTCTCAGCAAGTGTTTTCAGTGTGACGTTATCGACTTTGAGGTTGTTGCAGACCTTGTTCACGGCACGCGGGTGGGCTTAGACGCATTTTACATTAACAGTCAGAAGCCCGGTGGTATTACTTTGAAGGGTTTTTTGCGTGCTATGGATACTGCAGAAGAGGGTTCAACAACCTTTGAGTATCAACACGAAAGGGGCGCTGTGCAAGTAACCTTTAGCACAGACGAAGTTGACTCGCTTTTTTTACATACGAAGTTATTTGCTACCAGCCTACACTCAGAGTTGGGAGAGCGCTTTCCTTCTCAACCTATCATGGACGCGTTGGATATTTTCAGCCCAAAGAAGTTTCCACGAGTACAGGACTCTATTGATGCTTATGGTGACGATAAGCTCGAGACGTTGATTGATCACTACTGTGAGGTTCACCAGGGATCTGACATTACGGGACCGCTCGTGAATACCCAAAAGTTAAGAGCTCAGTGGGAGGATATGAAGCTCGTGATGTTTGGGGCTAAAGTGTGGGAGCAGACGTTTCAACAATTTTGGGCGCCTCGTTTGACAAATCCCTCTGAAGACTATGCAGATCTCCTCTTTCTGGTTAGTATTCGTATGATCTTACCCTTGAATACTGCGTGCTGTGAACGTGGATTTTCGAAGATGAAGTTGATCAAGACTTATTTGAGAAACAGATTGCATGATACTACCTTATCTGCGCTCATGATGATCAGCATCAATGGTCCTGCAGTATCAGATAAGAAGGCAGTGCACGATTTGTGCTATTCAGCTTATATGAAATGGATCACTCTTAAGAAGCGAACCTCTCAACGGTCTAGTTTGAAGGCTCGCAAGAAGCAGCATTACCGCGGGAAGCCCATTCGTTCAAGGCGGGAAGACGTATCGACACTAGGGTGCACTGTGGTATCTGGGATGCTGGACGATGCGTATTACACAGTTGAGGACGATTTGGAAGTGGGCCAAGATGCCGGCGCAGTAAATGTGGATGAACAGGGTGAGTCAGATAACGAGGCAGATACTGCAGAAGACATTGCAGAGGAATGGTGCACAGATGTCATGGAGGCTCCAGAAGGATGGTTGCTGCAAGTGACCGCACCCACTACATTGACACACGCCTCTTTGAAGAAGACGGCCAAGATAGCTCATCGTTTCAAGGACTCTTGGTGTGTAGGAAAGTATACGTATATTTGTTCCACTGGTGAGAACAAGGGGTTGAAAGCAGTATATTATTCAGATGACAAATTGCTCTACTTTCATAGCCTAAGCTTGGACGAGTATGGACCATATGGAATGTGGTGTATTCTCAAAAAGGAACCGAAGAAGAAGTGAGCAATTGATGCAGATGATAGCTACTCCTTCATGATTTATGATTTTGAATAACACGTTTTTGTTCTCGAGTTTTGGTATTTATATGTTTATTTTGATTTAATAACACTGTTTACTTATCGTTTCTAGTTTTTCAAACAACATTTGTACTGTTGGTTTGTCATGACACGATGCCTCACATTAATGTTAGATGAATGATTAGAATATTCTACATATCTGCAAGTGTATGTAATAACGATATACATCTATGAATGTACTGATTAATGTACAAATGTGAATAATGCATATACTTCGTATATGAGAAATACTGGCCGTATTATTACGTTTGATAGCTCAAAATGTCGGGCTCGATGTCCTCGATTAGGTTATCAAAATTACGGCTCGAATAGATGAGTACGGCGTGAGTTACGGGCAAAATGGTAAATGACCCGCCAGTTTGCAGACACAACCCCACACATGTTCGTTTTGAGAAATACTGGCCGTATTATTACGGTTGATAGCTCAAAATGTCGGGCTCGATGTCCTCGATTAGGCTATCAAAATTACGGCTCGAATAGATGAGTACGGCGTGAGTTACGGGCAAAATGGTAAATGACCCGCCAGTTTGCAGACACAACCCCACACATGTTCGTTTTGAGAAATACTGGCCGTATTATTACGGTTGATAGCTCAAAATGTCGGGCTCGATGTCCTCGATTAGGCTATCAAAATTACGGCTCGAATAGATGAGTACGGCGTGAGTTACGGGCAAAATGGTAAATGACCCGCCAGTTTGCAGACACAACCCCACACATGTTCGTTTTGAGAAATACTGCCGTATTATTACGTTTGATAGCTCAAAATGTCGGGCTCGATGTCCTCGATTAGGCTATCAAAATTACGGCTCGAATAGATGAGTACGGCGTGAGTTACGGGCAAATGGTAAATGACCCGCCAGTTTGCAGACACAACCCCACACATGTTCGTTTTGAGAAATACTGGCCGTATTATTACGTTTGATAGCTCAAAATGTCGGGCTCGATGTCCTCGATTAGGCTATCAAAATTACGGCTCGAATAGATGAGTACGGCGTGAGTTACGGGCAAAATGGTAAATGACCCGCCAGTTTGCAGACACAACCCCACACATGTTCGTTTTGAGAAATACTGGCCGTATTATTACGGTTGATAGCTCAAAATGTCGGGCTCGATGTCCTCGATTAGGCTATCAAAATTACGGCTCGAATAGATGAGTACGGCGTGAGTTACGGGCAAATGGTAAATGACCCGCCAGTTTGCAGACACAACCCCACACATGTTCGTTTTGAGAAATACTGGCCGTATTATTACGTTTGATAGCTCAAAATGTCGGGCTCGATGTCCTCGATTAGGCTATCAAAATTACGGCTCGAATAGATGAGTACGGCGTGAGTTACGGGCAAAATGGTAAATGACCCGCCAGTTTGCAGACACAACCCCACACATGTTCGTTTTGAGAAATACTGGCCGTATTATTACGTTTGATAGCTCAAAATGTCGGGCTCGATGTCCTCGATTAGGCTATCAAAATTACGGCTCGAATAGATGAGTACGGCGTGAGTTACGGGCAAAATGGTAAATGGCCTTGGAAAATGGCGGGCCGAAGGCGGGCCGAACCAAAATGCACATACAATATGTGTGGTTTACTACTCCGTACCGGCCGAAGGCCGGCCGAATGAATAAACGTGACGGACCGAGTTGGCCGAAGGCGGGCCGATGAAAAATTCGAATGCGGGCCGAGTCACGTCGGCGGAAGATATCTTCCCTGGTCACGAATGTCCTGCTGCATGCGCTCCAGCTGCTTCTGCAGACTGAACAACGCCGCAGCTAGGTCAGACGCGCCATCGCCGAATGACAGAGCCGAAATAGGGATGCCAGAGACTTTCAGGCCGTGGCGGAACTGCTCCCGCACACGAGCCTGAATAGTCAGAAGAGACACGCCCTGCCGCTGGTCAGCTCGAGCCAAGGAATTAGCCAAGTCACGGTATAGAGCCGCATTGCCGAGAGCCTTGAGAAACTGCCGCTTCACCGCGTCCTCTGGCAAGTTGTGGGAACGCTGAACGTCCCGCAACAGGCCATTGAACTCACGGATGCCACGGTCAGGATCTTCGCTGTTGGGGATGCGAACCGCCAGCAACGACTCAAAAGAGTCAAAGGGTTCTGAGCGTTCCTGGAGCATGCGCACCACCTCAAGGGCAGCGCGCTTGCCATCTCCAGGGACGTCAGACCCAGAGGCCTCAAGCCAGTCACGAGCAGGCGAGCCGGGTCGAGCCAGAAACGTCAAAGCCGAAAGCAGCAACTCGTTGCCCTCATGCCTAGCCGCAACAGTCATGTCAGTCAGGTCAAAGAGGGGAGCAAGTGCCTGCGACTGGAGAAGGAACTGTGCCCGAAGCTCATGCATGATTTGTGAAAAAATGTCGACTGCATCGGACTCTGTACCAGCGAAGCGGTCGGTTAATTTTCCCCGAGAATTTTCGTGGCAACGATTTTCGCAACCTTCCTGTCAAAATTGTCGCGAGCAAGCTGTTGACATTTGTCGAGAACCTCCCTCGCAGCTGCGGTGGACGGAGCTGGCAGCTGCGGGGTGTGTGGTGTCGCAGTGTGCTGCGCACCCACATCATCAAAAATCGTCTCTAATCTACGGACGCGCGACCGCGTCATTCCGTATTTGCTGTGGTAACCATGATAGAGAGACAGCGGAAAGGTCGAGCTAAGCAGGGTGGTGGTATAAAATTGTCACGGCGGCCAGATAATTCGTAGAAGCCTCAGCACAACAGATCGAAACTTACAGGTCGTGAGCGGAAGAATGAGAGCGGCCAAAATGTACAACGTGTGGAGCGACCTCGCCAGGGCCAGTGGCGCACGATGCAAATAAACTCTCGCTGCGACGATACTGCCGTAAAAAAAAACAATCCGTCAACTGCCGATCTCCTGCGCAGCGAAGGCGAGCACAACGTGTGCCGCCATCACTGCCATGCTAAAAGGCCATACCGCGAAAACAATACACCACCGCCCAAGTGGGCGCTCAACCCCTCCTACGTCCTACTTAGCCGAACATGGCAACAGCAAGGCGCTGTGCCATCATCAGAATCACCGGAAAGCCGGTGCGGGCCATAACCTGCGAGGAAGACAGATCCGCTGTCCGGCTAAGCTCGCTGAGCATCAAACTGATAATCACATAAACAGTGTCTGACCGAGGCTTTATGCTCTCGGAAACCCAGACAGTGAAGCAAGACTGTACTGTTGTACTGTACTACTGTACAGTACAGTGCTAGGATGTCACGGACACGATACGGAAGCAGGGTCAGGCTAGGGGCTAGTCAGAGCCCATAATAACTAAGCCTAAACCCGAAGTCCAGCAGATATTGTCACTAGCGTAGCAGGGGGGCGCAACCGGATTTCTTAACACTGTGATCTGCCAAACCCAGACGCGAACTCGGTTGTCGTGCAGCGGGGAAAACAAGAAAACCGGTGCAAATATCCCACAGCCGTTGTATATTGCAAAATAAATAAACTATATATTGTTGGATATACCCCTAAGACCCGGGATATATTCACTCAGTGGTAGCGGTTTTCTCAGAATGCCATAAAGTTGATAAGTTAACCCGTTATATGGGCATAAACAGTTAGGGTTCAGGTTCGGGTGACAGTCATACACACTACTATAGGAAGAGTCACAAAGTAAGCGGTGTGACCATTCCAGCATATATCAACAAATTGATGATGCGTAAATGGTCCTTGATGGGCTATTTATTCGCCTTCAAAACTCACGGAGGCAGAAATCTTGACCCCCCACACTGGGGGGTGCCTCTGTCCTCTCTGTCACCCCTCAATCTGAGGTTCCAGGTCAGCCTGCATGCCGTGAGCTGAGACAATAAAACGATGTCTCCTTTTTATCATCTCATCTTAGTTCGAGTGGGTGACCTTGCTTGCTGTATTGGCCAGCTTCCGTGATTTCAGTAGACAAATAGATATATATATATCACCACTCACATATATATTTACTTCACCGTCTCCGTGAGGTTATCGGCCCTTTACCACCGCTCCGTGTCCGCTCGCTAGCTCCTTTTCAACGCATTCCACGCACTTCTACTCGTGTTGCGTATACTAGGGTCACGGCGTGTATTCTGCGCTATACAACTTCGTCAGGTTCGTCTACAATATAACGCATGCACGTTGACAATATCGACAGGCCTTGCGCATGCAACCGCCTGAAATAGGCCTAGTAGAAGCGCGTTGTCTAGCCTACACAACACTTTATCAAAGTGCCACCGCCTCGCACGCGTGACCACGTGCGTAACGCAAAACTACATTATTTTCAAATTAATTCGGGGAGCATCCAACAAATCGGAAATGAATACGATGCATCCCCAATCACCCAAATGGGCGCCGACAATCCGACAATCAATAAGGGTGGCTAAGGGGGCTAGCCACTATATGTATGGTGTCGTAGAGGGGCGGGTTTGGGGGAAATCATTTATCCCCATCGCCCCCTCGCTTCTAGAGTCGGTTCCCTGTCGGATAAAATTTCATGTCGATATATCTACTCGAGCTGCGCATGTAGCTTATGCGATGGCTTAACGCCACGACGATGCCATATGAACCGATTTCGTATGTAGTATGTTTAGTGGGGCAAAACCTGTACGATTATATTGTGCATTCAAAGTTTTCACGAAGAGTTTGGGTTATTCGGGTATTATGGGAGTATTATTACCGCAACAGAGCGTCAGAAATGGGCTCAATAACACATGTGTTTCCCTAGAAATAAGTGGTAGCCTCTCCTACTTCACTTAGTTTGCCACCACACTCACATTCCAAGGATGACATAGGGCAAGATATAAGGGGATACGCGCACGCAGACGAAGATCGAAACTTAAATTATGCATATGTGTCCAACTACACGTGGGTTTATGTTATCTTCTATTGATATTGTTCATAGAAGAACACCCACACTAAAGAGGCAGCTTGTCATTTCAACATCCCAAGCTTGCGCGAATATAAGCATAACCCAACACGAAAACTGCGATAGAGAAACTGAAAGAAGTCATATAGTTGCTGTGGTACTCTGCACAGCGCACTTTGCACTGCACAAAACAACTCCGCACGTTTCACACCCGCCGACTCTTTTATGGTGGGCGTCTTTGCTGCATGCGGCACATCGGTGCTTGCGTTTGGTCACTGGCTTTCACCTTATGTCACCCTTTACCTTCGGTACCTTTGGTCACATTTAGTTTATCTTATGTCACCATTGGTCACTCTTGGTCCCCCTTTCGTCCAGGTTGGTTAGCTTTGCACAACCTTGGTCACCCTTGGTTACCGGTGGTAACATTTGGTCAATCGGTGGTCACTGGTGGTCACATGCTATCATCGGTGGTCACTTGTCGTCCCGCAACATGTAAACAACATGTAAACAACATGTGAAAATTGCATATGCAGCAATTGAACATTTTGAAATCGCACTAAACGAGTTTTGATTTCGGTGCTAGATTGGCATTTGTGAGGATCTAAGTGCTTGAAAAGCTTTGCTGCAAAGCCGTTGTTAATCATTACGATTGGTAACAATGTAAGAAATGCATTCATAGCGCCTTTGACATGTTTTTATTTTTGTTGTCATCGGTAACAATTTTGGTACCGAGTGCATGAACAGCGTGTGCAATATGCACATTCCCCAATCTGAAACAGCTCAAATGTTACTAGATCACTATGTGAATCATTCACTACCCCACTCACCCATTTATTGTCTATTGGACAAATCCAATTAGACGCGATGCATATTCATCCTCGTAAGAAGTTGCATTCCTGTTGCATGCCACTCAGCCCCAATGTTTACATGTCGTGTTTTTATAATTCTTCCTGCGGGCTGGTGTGCAGTCAAGCTTTTTTTCTTTTTCTTTTTGCTGAGGGTTTGACGTATGTTGCAAGTCACATCAGCATGGCCATCAAGATTAGACGGAGTAAAGGAATAGCAAGTCTTAATGCCGGCTCATCTCGGACCCTCCACAAATCTTTGCGTATTTAGCTAACTTTGACTGCCTCGATTGTCAATTTTGGACAACGACTTGCCCACTCAATGTAAGATTATCCCTCCTCAAACCATCTCTGGCCACCACGCATGCATCATCAGCACCAATAGGCACAAGAGAAACTTACCTCATCAGCTCCAAACCTTTCATGAAGATTTGCTCCTTCCCGTCCAGTGTCCAATCACCATTGTCATTGCCCATCCAGTGGATGCTTCCCGCCCGAAGTATGGCAGCTGAAGCTCTTTGACCTACGCCACCAAACCCTGTACTCATCTCCACATCCATGGAATCGAACTACCAAGACACGCACACACAAACAGTTGTATAATATTTAGGATTCATCAGAGAATGGAGTTCATGGCCAAGAATCCTGAAGCCCGTTACAACCTGGACGATGACTATACATCAAAAGCCCGTTTGCCCTACCTCAAGCACACTTCTGAGAGAATAAGTGACAAGAAAGGTCCGATCGAGGTAATAGACATGAACGAACGCGCCGTTGGCGTGCTTGCCAGTAACAATTGTGCGCAAGCGTGCATTGCCGATCAAAGGACAACGCGGCGCTGAGCACTTGAATCATATCTATTCAAGCCGCTTTGAAGCTCCGGAGATGCAGTCAGCACATTTGAAGATCACCTACCGTGCAAAGTCATTAAGAGCTTCAACCTGGCATCACCATGCAGAAAAAACAACTTATCATCCCTTTGCACCTCTCCTCATGACATATAGTAGCTCGCAGCCTTCGAGGGACCAACAACTAGCAGATGGTTTCATTGACGCGGCCATTGACTTTGCAATGAAACCACTATCTAAATATATTAAACCCACTAATAAGAAAAGCTCGCCTTGACGCTCAGTACTTGGTGGTTTCTTGTAGACCGACCGTGACTTCCCGTGATTGGTGAGAGCGTCTCCGAGCAGCTAGCCTCCACCACTGCAACTCCACGGATTCATAACATTCTATACGTGCCGACACTCATCAAGATCCATGTGAGCCATACATGGCCGCCAGGTCCGACAGCGCCTTTCAAGGCGCACGAGCTACGACACAAGGCAACAATCATGTTCCAATGCTGAATTGTTTTGGTCGGAGTGACGAGATGCTGCAAAAGGTGTTGAGCATAGGAAATCTTCGACCCGGTGCAACTTAAACTTAATGGCGCTATCAACGACTCCAAAAGCTCACGTCCAAAGAAAACCCGACACACGTACTACTCTCGACTCAAGCCAAATGTCCATAGTAGCAACACACCACACGCCGAAGCGCCGGCAACATCGCGCGGCACAGCTTCCTGGGTTTGCCCTGTCTGCTCACCTTGCACTCTGTGAAGCCTTGACCACAGGCAGTCCGATCATCGCCCTCAAGATGCACATAACTTGGGATTGCATCAAAATCATCGATGCGCCCACATCGGAAACCCATGGAGAAACTCATAGCATACAACGGTTGTATGTATTCTCTCGCTGATTCCAAGATCATAGCAAATTTACCGACACAAACGCATGTCTCTATGCATAACGACTCAGCTCCACACGCCAAGTGTGTCATCGCACCGCATGTTCCAATACAGCAACTTCAGTGGCATGCCCCGCTCCAGCTCTTCAATCATTTGCCCCACTGAGGCCAACCCCCTTCCCCCCTCCCCGCCTTCCACGCTTCTTCTCCCCGGCTCTTCCCTTCGGGCAGCCCTTGCATTAGCGCATTGCACCAGAGTGTCAGAGTGCAACGGGCCGCACCGCATTCACAGACACCTTGCGCAGGGCACTCCTTGCGGCAATGCGATCTCCTCCTCTGCAGACTGGCTGCATTTTCGGATGGCCACTACGGTTAATTGCAGAGGGCTGCACGTGTCAAGATGTGGTCACCCGCAGAGTGATCCGGAGCATTCTGACGTGTCTCCATGCGCCAAACTGCCATTCACATCATGGGCTCGCCACTGCACACCGGAGTCGACTGGCGGGAAAGCACGATGGGGTCTATGGAAGAGCCCGCGTCTCCAGCGCACTCACGAAGAGATGATCGCCACCAACGGGAGGAGACGATGCCGCCCGGCATGAAGAAATCCACATGCTCCTCCACCCCAACTTCAAAACAATATTCCCAAACCCACATCGTCCAGTTTTCTCAGCTCTCCTAAAGGGACATGCCACTCACATTTGCGTTCGTGGCGTATGCTGTAGACGTTATTTATGACGATGAGTTCAACGACAAAGTTTCTATTCGAGGTTCTCCGGTCGCTTTCACGCCGGGTAAAAATCAGGTGGAGGCACGGGCCTCCACAAGTGTTCCATCACGGTGTCTCGCTGTCGGCCGCGGCGAAGCTGCAGCATTCATTCCTTCATTCCTTCATTCCTTCATTCATTCCTTCATCCTTCATTCATTCCGCGAGATTGAAGGGGCAAGGCCGCAGTTTTGCCAGTGGGCCTCCAGGGGTCACGGGTACCATTTCCCATGTGATGCGAGGGTTGGCGGCCATGGGTTGGGGCGGGTTGCGCCAGGGCGCGGTGGGTAGGCCGGCAAGCAGGCCTCACGTGCGGCCGCCGCTGCCCGTGCCTCCCTCGCTCCCGAATCGGTTCCCATTTGGGGCTCAATTTGCTCTGAACAAGAAGCGAGCTCGATGTCCTGCTAGCGCCCCTCACCCATCCAGAGTCTATGCTTGAGGGGGGTTCGGCTCTAATCGCCCCACCAGAACATCACATGAGCTGGCCAGTGCCAGGCACCAAAAGGATCATGGAGCAGACCCGGCATGGACGCCAGCCCCTCCAGAAGAAGCACTCGCTGCGAGGGAAACTGCGGCGAGATGGGCCTCGATACACCACCGAGTCATAAACAACCCTACTTGTCACGACGGTGATACCAGGCTGGGCGCCTCGCTCACTGGTGTGGACATCCACCGACACTATTCCCTCGACGTATGACTAAAAACGGGCCGTCTCGAGGGACAACTCACCACCGCGGCTATGCAAGAACACAGAAGGCAGAGGCCTCCACACAGGTTACTCTCTGGGTTGCTTGTCTCCGAGGGGGCAGATTTCCTCTCACAGGCGGCAGAGATTGCTGAACTTTGACGGCTGTGGCGGAGTTGACAAAGGGCGCATTCCGCACCTGATCGGCGCCTAGAGGTGGGACCGGGCACTCAGATTGGTGTGAGATCTTGCCCCACGCTGGCGATGCAGCGGCATACTCCTCCAATCCTTGTCTATGTGCTGGCATCACTGCCCCTACTCCCGCAGTCCTGCAGCACCCCAGGGCAGAAGCGTGGCCTCAGCCGCTCCCTCCATGCCAGATGCCCACTGATCAAGGTGAGGACCTATTATTTACCCCTTAAGCAATGTCGGGCCACCACTTAATGCCACGGATTATCCAAAGCATTCAAACGGTGGCCTCCGGCGGCTGTGGCCAGATGAGGTGGAACAATTCGATTTCACACGATCCGATGCATTGATCATCTCCAACATATCTCACAAAGAGTCACATTTTGTTTGAATGGTAGCTTGTAAGATGATAGGTTTATAAGAAAAGTGGGCTGGTGTGGAGGCGCCCTGAATGTCCGATGAGGAATTTATATCGGCCCGTCCATTCCGAGATGGCTGGCTGGAATTCATATCGGCCCGTCCATTCCGAGATGGGCTGGCTGACTCACAAGTGGGAACACGATTGCGGACCAGCACGAGCCTAACTTCTGTTCGCCGTTGCAAAAACAGTTTGCAGAATTATCTACCCACGAATTATATTGAGTGCTCGAGGACGTCACTCGGTGCTCTACCGAGTGCCTCCAAACTGAGTCCGCTGCGCCTACACGGGGCTCGCACCGGTCCGCCGCCGCCAGCGCTATTCCCAGGAAGTCCCCCGCGAGGGCCCATCCAGGCTCCAGAAACAGCAGCCACTCCCCGTGCGACACCTGCGCGGCTGAGGACAGCATGCCGGCTTGCCCCACAGATCCACGGCACGGAACCAACCGCACCACTTCCTGACATCGGCAGTGCACCTCCCCCGAACCATCCGCCTGTGAGACAGGGGCGCGCTAAGAAATGCCGGAAATGGCTCTCGCTCGGACACACTGAAGGCGCTTCCACCTCATGGCGGCGGTCTCACACACAGAACGTCATCACCTCCGAGAGTCATCGGGCAGGCAAGTATAGTGCTGCAGGAACAGTCACCTTCCACAACTCCGACGCCTCCAATGCTGCCCACTGAAACAGTTCATTAATCGCCACGCGTCTGCCCCATCCGCGCCCACGACCTTAGCTGCACAGCACTAGGTGAGAGCACGCATGGGGCATGCGAAGATCTGGCTAAGGCACATAGCGAGTTTACTGTCTCAGCAGTTCTATGGAAAGTGACAACAAGTGCACAGCAGCTTCTGGCATCAGACACCTCTAATCCACCCCCCTCTCTTCCCGCTTCCAGCTGCACTAATCTCGCATTGCATCTTGGGTGACTCCGGCAGCGGTTTGCAATTCGCTGAGGGCCCACGCACCCCTCTGCAGTGTCCCAGGGGTAGGCCACAAGAAGCTCCCTGCACGTACAACAAACAAGTCGCCAGCGGACCCCGGTCAGACACCTCGCCCTGCATGCTGCGATTCAGCCTGCTTGACACAGCTACCTGCTATCTCAACCTGAAATACTGAGGTAGTACCAGCAAAAGGCGCTGCGGCCCCCAACCAGATGAAACTACAGCGGGCGATACGATGGGAATGCGAAGCGCGCGGGCGGATACCACTGGGACGATTGCTGATGTAGAACGCTGCGCAGGGCGGGGCTCCAGGAGGCCAAGGTGGGCGAGCCTTCCACTGGGCCAAGCACCATCACGATGCTCACCCGTGCTGCCACGTGTGCCTCTTGCATCTCCACGACGCTTGCCTGCGCACGCCTCACCACCCCTCTTGTTCACCAGCCGTGGGCATGCGTAAATATTGCACAGAGGAGAGAGGGACATGGAGATGCCATGCACCGAGCATGCGCAGGAAGCGAATGGAAGAAGCGTGCAGCAACAGGGTGCATCTCTGATCAGGTACCTCTGATACGCCTTACGCATCCACCTACACCCTTACTCACCCAACTACACCCTTACTCATCCAACTACACCCTTACGCATCCAACTACACCCTTACTCACCCAACTGCACCCCTATGCGCCCCCTGCTTCGTTATTAGGCTTGGGTGATGTTTCCATGAGTCAGTGCCGAGAATGTTGCGCAAGCTCCTGGGTAGGTGGTGCCGGTCAGCCCCCACCCCTGGGGAAGTGGTTGCCAGCCTGGGCCTGGTAGGGTTCCCTGCTCATGCCATTAGGGTTGTGCGCCCCTCGTGGCTCGTTCCAAGTTCGTGCAGAGCCTAGGGCCGGTGTTCTCTGGTGGGCCGCGTGATTCACGTGGGAGCGAGGCCCGGTGTTCTCTGGTGACGCGTGATTCACGTGGGAGCCTAGGGCAGTGTTCTCTGGTGGGCAGCATTGATTCACGTAGAACTAGAACGTGTTCTCTGGTGACCCCGCACGATTCACGGGAGCCTAGGCGGTGTTCTCCTGGTGGGCAGTGATTCATGGGAGCTGGGAGCCCCGGTGTTCTCTGGTGGGCCGCGTGATTCACGTGAGAACCCAGGAGCCGGTGTTCTCTGGTGGGCCGCACGGTTCACGAAGGGGGAGCCTAGGGCCGGTGTTCTCTGGTGGGCCGCGTGATTCACGTGGGAGCCTAGGGCAGCGGTGTTCTCTGGTGGGCGTGATTCACGGCTGGGCTGGGCGTGTACTCTAATGAAACCGCGTGATTCACGTGGGAGCCTAGGGCCGGTGTTCTCTGGTAGGCCGCGCGATTCACGTGGGAGCCTAGGGCCGGTGTTCTCTGGTAGGCCGCGTGATTCACGTGGTCCCGCATGCACCTGAGATTAGCTAGGCGCCTTTCGTGAGGGGTTGTGCTCTGTGTAGAGACATGAGGCCTGTGATGTACGTGGCTGCCTCCAGCAGTTGCCATAGGTGCCTCCAGTCGGATGAGAGGCAGCTTCTCTGCCCCCAGGTCCTTGGCCCGAAGCCTAGCTCGAGCTCGCAGCTGCCATGCGGCTGCTCACAAGCTTCCTTGTGTCACCACTGCAGAGAGCCACATTTCGGCAATCGGCTAGCAGTGAGAGGGAGAGAGATTTGGCTTTTTCTGGAAGCGGCGTGGTAGGGGCCTTGTCCTCTTGCCAGCGGACCACCCGGGTGGCCATCGCTAGCAGCCAATATAATATGTGAATAACAGATTGCTGGTCCGTTCCGTGTTGTGTTGTTTCTACCTTTGCTGCAACCCTGCTTCCTGGCAGGAATAATTGAAATTGATGGTTATTCGAAAGAAGCAAGGGGGTGCACCACCTCCCCGCCCCCACGTTGCCTACGGCGCGAGGACTGACCCGGCCCATATTTCGTAACATGGGCCGGGGCACAGGCGTCCCTCCCCGCTTAGGGAGTTTGTTGCGACAGGGAGAGTGGCAGCTGGTCGTCATGGCAGAGATCGCTTCGACCCGGTCTGTCAGTAGGGTCAGACGGATTTCCCTGATCGTACGATCAAAGAAATCACTGCCCGGGACCAGATCGAGCCCACGTGGCGTCGATCGAGCTTTGCACGCTGCCGGAGAGAGCAATCCGCAGAGGTGCCAAAGCCGGTGGCAGTTACCACAGCAACCAGTTGTCTGACTCCAAGCCCTCGGGCGCCACGCACCGTTCAGCTCTTTGTCTTGAGCAAATAATTCATTAAACTATCATTAGGCTAGACGTAGAAAATGCGGCTTCCTTGATACTCGTTCAACCTACGGCCGTGCGTCCTCATTCAGTTTTCTGAACCTTTGAGCACGATTCTGTCCAAGTTCTGAACATCGTCGCCCGCCGCCCGCTCTCCACGGAGCAAGCGGCCACCGACTCAGGGGTGAACCAACCTGGTGGCGGCGGTGTTTGCACGCGTGGAGAAGGTGAATCTCATCCCCGGAAGTGCCTGCAACCCATTTAGCACACCCTCAGCCATGCCCACAGAAGTGCCCGCAGCCCATTTAGCGCACCCTCAGCCATGCCCACAGCTAATTGCATTCCAAGTGTTCCTTCACAGCCCCTTGGGCCACAGCCATGAGGTATGTACTGCAACAGCTGCAAAAACTACTTGGGAGGTATCCCAACATACCCAGCATAAGCTCCGTGGTGTGGAGTGTGGAGATGGGTGTGGCTTCGATAGAGGACGGCGAGGAAGAGGATGCAGCGCGGCCGAGCTTCACAACGTCACAAGCAACTGCGTCGGAAAACCATATAGCAGCAGCACATCCCTTTAAAACAAACACGTTGCTGCGAACGTCCCTAGAGCTGCCAAGCTTGTCACTTTGTTCCCGCACCCTGGTGATCATGACTTTGCCCCACATCGTGAAAGTAGGTGGGGGACTGGGTGCGCCGTCTGACAGTAGGTGGGTGACTGGGTGCGCCGTCTGACAGTAGGTGGGTGACTGGGTG
>LGRX02003890.1:0-52707 GCA_001247695.2 Cymbomonas tetramitiformis | reverse complement strand
AAATAAATAAATATATCAATTTATATCCGACGTGAATACTTATATAAATCGGCCCCCGCGATAAATTATATAACAGGGGCGAGGTGAGACGGTTTATACGGTTTTCTGAATTTATTGGGATTCGGTTGGTGACATCATATTCAGTCGGTGACATGAACTGATTTGGATTATGTCGCTCA
This sequence comes from Cymbomonas tetramitiformis, assembly GCA_001247695.2. Classification (NCBI taxonomy): domain Eukaryota; kingdom Viridiplantae; phylum Chlorophyta; class Pyramimonadophyceae; order Pyramimonadales; family Pyramimonadaceae; genus Cymbomonas; species Cymbomonas tetramitiformis. The sequence goes on along the minus strand of LGRX02003890.1, from coordinate 52,528 downwards.
TGTCACCGACTGAATTAATCAGTCGGTCTAATCGGTAGATACCTTCATGAGTATCACCCGTACATTTGAGGCTCATACGCGTGTTGGGTCTCAAAAACACTTTGATACCTGATACGCATGCCGAAACCAAGGCCAGCCCACCAACCTCCCAGTGGGGGGCATGTGCACGCAAGCCCAGGGGCACACACGAAAGGGTGCGACATGGGCTGCAAGAGCCTGCCAGCGCTGGGTGGGGCCGGGGCAAGGTGACAGTGACCCACTTAAAAGCAAGTGAGCCACTGTGTAGGTGATGAGCCCTTGGGCTCGCTCACTCCCAGGCTCGACCAGGCCGAAAGAGAATCCGAGGAGAAACATGGTTGCAGTGCAAGTGACACCATGCGCCCACACAAATGCGATCCATTCTCACATATACACGCACGTCCCCGAAGGAAGGCCAAACTCAATTATACACGGGCACACAGTGCTGCCGACTTTCTTTTCTGTGGCTTGGTGGTTGTTTGGACACTAGCTGTCAAAGAGAACGGTCCAAGGTGCAACAGCGAAACACACTTTGGAAGAAGAGAGAGGAAATGTCACTTTCAGCCTCTTGGGAATTCCCTTCGGGATCCTCAGCGTGTTTTGGCTGGGACAGACAGGTGGGCTTTGGAGCAGTTAGGGGGCGCGGCGGCAGCTGTCATCAGAGGCGTGGCAGTTAGGGGGCGCGGCGGCGGCTGTCATCAGAGGGTCATCAGTTGGAAGGTGGCTCGAGCTGCTCAAAGGGCAACCTGCTCAAATGGCAGCTGCGGCGGGGTGTCTCCAGTGGGCGGGCGGAGCAGTCGCAGAAGCACTCAGAGTGTGCTGAATCCTTTGATCCGCGGTGTGGGTACATAATGCAGCCAACATTTTGTGGCTACGTGGTGCCAATGGAATCGGTCCAAGAATAAGCCACACACACTTTGGGGAAAGCAGGGAGCAGGGCCGACATTGTGCCGGTTCTGCAGGGGACCATGTTCCAGCACAATTATGACCGTTAGATTATGCTGACTCTGCGGGTACCATGTTCCAGCACAATTATGACCATTAGATTATGGGAGACCCGAGTTCAGTGTTCTCTGGTGCTGTCATACCCGTTGAGTGCTGTTGAAAGAGTCTTCCCTTCGGGCATTTTGAATTCATATGATTGGCTGGAATGTGGGGTTGTGATGCAGGGTACAATGACTTCTATGCCGAGATGATGCTCGAGATGTTCAGTGCCGCGGAGGCTTTGGAATTCTTTGAGTCCGTTGAGGTGCACCCTGCTCCGCTACTTCACACATGAATTTGAGCCCACATCGCCCGAAAGCACATCCCTGCGACCCACCCCCCCGGCATGTACCCCTTTTGATGAACCGCTCTGCTGCGGCCCCCAGCTTGCACCCCGCTGAAGCTACCCCCGCAAGTGAATCCCGCTGAAGCGACCCCACAAGTGAATTTCTGTGCAGTTGCCCCACAAGTGAATTTCTGTGCAGTTGCCCCACAAGTGAATTCCTGTGCGGTTGCCCCCCAAGTGTATTCCTGTGCGGTTGCCCCCGCATGTGCACCCCTCTGATGTTCAGTACCCCGCATTCATCCCTCATGAACAATTTTGGGGGCCGGCTGCCATGCGTGGTGTGGGCGAAGCTCGGAGTGCTTGTTCAATTCAATCTTGCCGTTGTTTGTGGCCGATGCGTAGGATGAGAAGCATCTCATCTTTTGAGGCGCTATCATTTTACTGCAGTTGTTCACGATGCTAGAGGAACCCATGCGAATCATCTCTGATGGCTGTGATGGTGGGCTGGAAAAATAGACTCCCCGGCCTATGACCCTTCGCTGTAACTCTCTGAAGGCCCGACGCCGCGAGCTGGCTGCAGCGCTCATCAACCGCGGTGTCAATCTTGATCCTCTGGCAAAGTGGTCTAAGGTGCTCTACCCTTCCTCCTTGCACCCTGCAGTCGCTCACGCCCTCAACCCGGCATGTCCTTCTCCCTTCACCCTCCCTAATTTTGCGAGCTATATTCCTATATCTGTCCCCGCCTACACCTTGCACCCTCCCTCTCATGTGCCCCGCTCTCCGCATGCAAAGTGTGCTCTCTCGTACATGCGTGTGACCTCCTCCACCAGAGGATCGAAGCGTTTTGGCCCTTCGATATCTGCAGACCCGTACGCGCTCAAAGCTGATGCACCTTCCTCCCTCGACGCCTCCCATCGCCCAAGCCCTCATCCCATATTCCTGCCTCCTTCCTACTCTCCACCTATAATATTTGTCCCAGTCGTCACACTCTTGTACGTGCGCAAGGCACTACCCTTCATGCCTGGCCCGGCCGCAACACCCTAGTACCCTAACACCCATCTATCTTAGCTGCCCCTCTGCCATCCCCTTGTATGCATACACGGTACAACCCACTGCCTTACTCTGGCAGCTTAACACTCAGATTGTGCTCACTTTGTGAACGCATGTGCCAAATGCTCACCATGCCCCGGCCTCCCCCCTTCTCCCTCGTGCGCGTATCCTGCACGCACTTAATACGTGCCCCAACCTTGCACTGGTACACATTTCACACGCGGCTCATTGTAGCTCCTCATATCAGCCTTGATACCGTTGCACCACTCACCCTCCATGCCCATATTCTTGCACCCTCCATGCCCATATTCCTGCACCCTACGCCCTAATTGCGCATCATCTTGTACCCCGCACCCTCCATGCCCCTATTCTTGCACCCTACGCCCTAATTGCGCATCATCTTGTACCCCGCACCCTCCATGCCCCTATTCCTGCACCCTACGCCCTAATTGCACATCATCTTGTACCCCGCACCTCCATGCCCCTATTCTTGCACCCTACGCCCTAATTGCACATCATCTTGTACCCCGCACCCTCCATGCCCCTATTCCTGCACCCTACGCCCTAATTGCACATCATCTTGTACCCCGCACCTCCATGCCCCTATTCCTGCACCCTACGCCCTAATTGCACATTATCTTGTACCCCGCACCCTCCATGCCCCTATTCTTGCACCCTACGCCCTAATTGCACATCATCTTGTACCCTAAGTGTTCTACACGTTGCGGGAGTTCGGCCCTTTGCGGGTTCCAGCGCAGCGCTTGACGGTCCGGCACATGCCGCGGTGGCTTAGCCTCAAGAGGATATCTGTGGGAGCCGGCGGGATGCCAGGTGGGGCTGGTTGTGTACGAGTCCAAGGTCCCCATCGGAGCCACGCCGGAGTACATGGCCGGCCACTACATGCTCCAGAGCGCCGGTACTGACAAACCCGAGCCCTGCCACGTAGGCGGCAGGAACACTGCCCTGCAGGTGGCTCAAGCCGCGTGGTCCCTCCGCCGCCCCGAGAGCAGGCGGCTGTGAGGCGCGGCGCTGATAGGCAGACGGCGTTGCGGCCGCTACTCGGGGCTACGGCTGCACGACATGCGGAGGGAACGTGGGGACATCCCCCTTGGGCGTCCGGCCGGGTGCTCTGGCTTTACACTGCGCCTGCCAGACGTTTTGGCGAAGCGGTGCGCTGTGAAAAAGTCAATGCGTGCCTACCACTCAACACCTTGCAACACTCAACACCTGGCTTCTGAGCGTCCACCTGGCTTCTAAGCATCCACCTGGCGTCTGAGCGTCCACCTGGCTTTTGAGTGTCCACCTGGCGTCTGAGCGTCCACCTGGCTTTGAGTGTCCACCTGGCTTCTAAGCATCCACCTGGCGTCTGAGCGTCCACCTGGCTTTTGAGTGTCCACCTGGCGTCTGAGCGTCCCACCTGGCTTTTGAGTGTCCACCTGGCTTCTGAGTGTCCAACTGGCATCTGAGCGTCCACCTGGCGTCTGAGCATCCCACCTGGCGTCTGAGCGTCCACCTGGCTTCTGAGCGCCCACCTGGCGTCTGAGCGTCCACCTGGCGTCTGAGCGTCCAACTGGCTTCTGAGCGTTCACCTGGCTTATGAGCGTCCACCTGGCGTCTGAGTGTCCACCTGGCTTCTGAGCGTCCACCTGGCGTCTGAGCGTCCACCTGGCGTCTGAGTGTCCACCTGGCGTCTGAGCGTCCACCTGGCTTCTGAGCATCCACCTGGCGTCTGAGCGTCCACCTGGCTTCTCAGCCATGCTGGGTGGTGCCCCAGTGATCCAATGGGGGACGCCGCGCTGTAGGGGGCGGCCACCGTGGGTAAGTGTGGCTCGGGACCTGACGGCCTGGTAACTCGCTGCCCTTTAGAATCGAGGGGTAGGGGCTAATGCCAGTATTGTCATCGGAGGGTCCCAGCGCTTCAAACCGCCGGAGCCCACAAGTGGACGGCTTTTACTTAGTTCATTTCAATGGCAGGCCCCCAAGCCATCGAGGGACCCCCCAATGAAGTCGAGGGTGGCAAGAAGGGGGCTCGTGCTGGTGGTGCTGGTGGATGGGTGCGGGCGTTCAGCGTCCTTCTTGCCGTGCATGGCGCTTGCTCCGCAAGAGAAGGAGCAGATCCTGGATATGGCCGCCGCGCCTGGCGGCAAAACCACATACATCGCGTCTCTCATGAAGAACACCGGCCTCCTCTTCGCCAACGAGATCTCGGTCAGCACCTCAGACCCGGCCCAATCTCTGTGGACAGGACCTGGCATCCCGGTTATTTAAGATGAAGTCTTGGCCATGCCCTCGAGCCGGGTGAACCCCATTCATGTCGCGACATGGAATGCCATCCAATACCATCCATGTCCGTACTGTAAGATAACTTTTTACAATATTCTTAAAAAGTACCGGACTGATGGAAGCTATGGACGAGAGCTCGATCGTTTTGAAACAATTTTGAAGATCGGACGGTAAGCGGCTTGGAACAGATCGGTCAAACTTTGGTTGAACGGTCTGGGACAGACATGGATGGTAGTCATCTCGAGTGGGATGGTATTTAAGCCGAATCCTCCAAAGAGTCATTCTCAAGAGGCGCCCTGCCGGGGCTCGCGGGGGAAGGGTCATTCTCAAGAGGCGCCCTGCCGGGGCTCACGGGGGAAGGGTCATTCTCAAGATGCGCCTGCCGGGGCTCGCGGGGAAGGGTCATTCTCAAGAGGCCCTGCCGGGGCTCGCGGGGAAGAGTCACTCAAGAGGCGCCCTGCCGGGGCTCGCGGGGGAAGGGTCATTCTCAAGAGGCGCCCTGCCGGGGCTCGCGGGGGAAGAGTCAATCTCAAGAGGCGCCCTGCCGGGGCTCGCGTGGGAAGGGTGAAGGGCCGAAAGGGGGAAAGGTCGCCTGGCGATGAGTCACAGCGCGGGAGCCCCGCCATGCCACCTGTACTTCTAGAATTACTGTGGCAGGTGACCAACAGTGTGCAGGGATGTCTGAGTGGGCGGGAGGGGCGGGTGTTGCGGCAGGAGAAGCGCCTGTCATCGCTCTACGCCAACATCCACCGCATGGGTGTTACCAACACGGTGAGAGCAGGGTGTCACCAACACGGCGAGAGAAGGGTGTTGCCAACACGGTCAGAGAAGGGTGTTACCGACACAGTGAGATCAGGGTGTTACCAACACTCTGAGAGCAGGGTGTTACCAACACGGTGAGAGCGGAGTGTTGCCAACACGGTGAGAGGAGGGGGGCAGCAGGGTGCAATGCACTGGATTGTGGCGCTTGCTGCTTGGCAGGCGTGATGCACGGCGCTCGTGCTCTGCGGGGTGGGTCATCTGTGCGAAGCGCGGCGCTCGTGCTCTGCGGGGTGGGTCATCTGTGTGATGGGGCGTGATATCCCTCAAGGGCGCCGTGCATGGCTAGGCCCCGCCAGCTGGTTTTGCGCCCCAAGCAAGGTCCCAGCTGTGAGTTGAGGCTATGAGAGCTACGAGGGCTGTCAGCTACACATCGGGGAACTCTTTGGAAAAACGAGTGCAGCATCGTGGTGGATGCCACTCAGAGGCTGGGCCAACGGGGCAGTGAGGGGTTGGCGAAGCCGCGCGAGGAACAGGAGACTCGGTCATTCTGGCAGGGGCGCATCGTGATTCATGCAGGTGATCTGTAATTACGACGGGCGCAAGCTGGAGAAGGTGCTGAGCGGACTCGGTAGGCTCCCAGTGCTCTGTGCTGTCTGGGAGATTCCCGCAGAATATCTGCTTCGTCGTTGGGTGGGCACAACGAGGTGACGTGGCGTTCCATCTGCTTGGTTTTTGGGTGGGCACAAAGGGGTGACGTGGCATTTCCATCTGCTTGATCATCATGTGAGCACAAAGAGGTGAGGTGGTGGTCCATGTGCTTCGCCGTTCAGAAGGAGGGGATATGGTGGTTGAGGCTGAGTGGTGGTGATAGTTTATGACTTGGGTCGAGCGGGGACGAGTCTTAGACGCGGTGCGGGGCCCCAGATCGAGTATTGCTGGATGCCCCTTGCAGTGGAACTGGGGTGGTCTCCAAGGACGCTTCTGTGAAGCTGAGCAAGTCCGAGGAGGACATCGCCAAGTGCGCCCAGCTGCAAAAGGTACACTGGAATGTTCCACGCAGGCCCCAGGTGTTTGGGGTCATGCTGCTGCTGACAAGATGGTGGAGGTGAAACTCTGACCCGCCGTGGCTATAGGGGTGTTGCTAAGCAATTCTGGGAGGGTTGCTCAGGAGTTGTTGAGGGTGGCCGTGGACCTCGTGGATGCCAATAGCCAGACTGGCGGCTACGTGGTACAACTCCTCCCGCCTCACCAAACGCGGAGCAGAGTGGGACCGCACCATTTGGAGGGGCGTTCACAGGTGCCCCTAGGGTTAAGATGTGGCAGGGTTGTGGCGCAATGCCCACCGCTTGTGCAAGGCCGTAGGGGTGCTGTCTTGAGCTGCACCTGATTTGCAGCTTCATGCAGCAATTGGGGTGGTCCTGGAGATCCTTTTACGCGCAGTTGCTGCGGTGGCTCGGCGCTGATCCGGGAGAGGGTGCACGGGGGGCTTGGCGAAGGTGTACTCTACCTGCTCGATGATGGTGGCGGAGAATGAGGCAGTGGTGGACTACATTTTGAAGGCCCGAGATGTTAAAGTGGTGCCTTCAGGCCTGGAGTTTGGCCGTCCGGGGTGCGTGTTCGACAGCGCCAGCCTGCGCCAGCCAGGCAGCGCCAGCCAAACCAAAGCTGATTTGGAGCCTTTCAAGAGAGCCTTCGCCATGAGCAGCAGGCGTTGTCAGCATGTTTGCGCAGACTGGCTGTCGTGTGATCCTGCGATATGGGGGACTTGACCACTGACCTTCCCCCCCCCCTTCTGCCCGCCTCGCCGCACTGCACGTCCACCGCATTGCAGCTTCACCAGCTTCCGTGGCAAGACTTTCCACCCGAGCGTTAAGGAGGCGCGTCGCTTCTTCCCCCACGTGCATAACTTGGACGGTGCGAGCTGTGGCCTCCCCGCGCCTGTCCTCTCCCCCCACCGTGCACCAGCGGTAATTTGAGCACCATTTGCTGGATTGAGCCCTGACGCCATCCAAGGATCACCCCTCGAGCACTCTGCACTACCACAGGGTTGAGACACAGTGCCATTTACAGTTTTCACGGGACGGGTGACTTGTGAGGATTGTTGACAAGTTGATTGAGGCGAGAATGACCTAGACAGAACAGGTGTTGAGTCACCGTGACATGTAGTTTTGTGCCTCAGCCCCACTCACCAAAGCTGGGCGCTGGCGTGGCAAAGTGGTTTTGGAGGGAATTTACCCATGTCCAGCCCCATGAAATTCATGCCTGCTGGGGCTCTGCCTGTTTCTGGTGTGACCTACCTCTCACAAACGAGAGGGGGGCACAGGCCCGCGATGCTCGCTGTATATGGGTGGGGTTGGTTGGGACGTGAACGATGCAGGCTTCTTTGTGTGCAAGCTGAAGAAGATCTCGAACAGGAAGACCAAAATTGTAAAGGAGGACACCGCAGTTGCCGACGCGGACGACGTGATGGAGGGCCCGGAGGCTCCGAAGCCCACGAAGCAGTGGGAGCCGCGGAAGGGAGGCAAGAAGAGGGCTGCTGAAAGCGCGCCGGAAGTCCCTCAGCCGGTGCCGGCGAAGAGCCCGAAGAAGGAAAAGGCATGGGTCAGGTAATGTGATGCCACGGTGGGTGAACAAAGAAGCGCAAGCAGTCTGTCAAAGCCGCACCAACCCATGAGCGCACCACGCTGGTTTCGGGAGTTCCGCGGAGGATACTGCTGCAGGCTGCTCGCTTCGATCATCATCTGTTTCTCGGCAATGTGTTGCAATCGGCTTCTTTAGGCTCGTTTGTAAAATTTATGCTGTGCAAGAGGCATGCCTCACTGGTTGAGGGCATTTCTGCGTGCAGGGAAGCAAAGAGAGAGGCGGCGGAGGAACTGGCGAAGCAGCAAAGTGCACCACCAACTTCCGTAGCATTGAAACCACCTGCTGCTGCAAAAGGGAAAGCAGCCACAGCCAGCAAGCCAGCCTCTGTTAAAGTGAGTCAGAAGGACACAGCCACTCCAGCAAAAGCTGCCAAAAAAAAAAAGTGATAACGGGGAGTACCACGACGGTGGAAACGAACACGGAAGTGTGATCTTGTGAGCTGTGTAAATGGGGGGTTGAATATTTAGGCTTCTTTCAGCTAGGTCCGCACTTCACCAGGTGGTGGAAAAAGAGAAAACAATGAAGTTCGCTCTGCTGTTACTTGTTGATGTATTCGTGCTGTTTATTTTGAGAATGCATTATCCTATTTCAAGTCAGAAATCAAGTCACATGGCTGTGTGCACTTGTCACCGGCTCGTGCACAGTTTGGTATCATTGCGCAGACATGAATATGCGAGGGAACGTATCTGCATAGTGCATTCATGCAGAGGGAGAACGGGTGCATGTGGCTATATTCGCACGTTTGGATGCATCTTGCATTGGTAGCTAATAATCATATGTTGGCATGATAGAGTTCAAGCATCAGCATAGTGCCATCAATGGAATACCGTGCGATTAGGTTTTGAAAATGTGCGAATCGCGTGGTAATATGCTTATTGAAATGATATGGTGTTCGTGATGCATGCTGTTAGCATGCTAGCGTGGCCTATACTAATCATGCGCAAACGCCCACACTGACCGTACGCTAATGGTAAAGTATCATAATGTACTATGAGCGAACTAACGCCGATCAATATACTAAGAATGGTGTTCTGACGACGACGTGCGGATAGCGTGCTACTGTTAAACCCCCGATTGATACATTTCATACTTAAGGAACGCAAAAATCGTTGACATCGTTCATGTCCTCGTTGATTTCTGTTTAGAGCGAATGCCCGCACGATTCCTCGAGGCGAAAGGAATTCAGCGTTCGAGCGCCTCGTTGCCCGGTCAGATCGGTTGGAAAGGATGCGTGGCGAAGCACGGAACATGACCAGCGGAACGGGATCGGAAAGAGAAATGGGGAGGCAGTCGCATCCATTTTACAAGCATGCAAGACATGTGTACATTCGTGTATGTGCGCTCATTCGCGCGCATCAAGTTTCAGAGATGTGTTTTACATTTTGGGTGGGCATACCCAACTTATCAAACACCTTAGCCCTGCCCATTGGCGGGGGCTATTCAAAATTTGGATGCATATCTCATACGAAAACGGTCATAAACTCCCCCACAAAGGCATCGGGTGCACATGATTATTATGGCGGGTTTGGGTATTCAAATGAGTGATCCGTAACACGAATGATGGAATATAGCGTTAAAGCATAACCCACCGATTTCGTACCCGTACCCGGCATGTACCTGTCATGTATGACCACTCGTACGGTTTCTACAAGGAGGTCCGCTTTGAATAAGGTTACCGATGAACGATGAAAACTGGAAGCCTTTGTTGCCATCGACATTCAACTCCTCGAGCTCCTCTTATAGGGCTAAACAGCCAAGGTTGTCTGATTCAACCTGCGGCCATTGCTGAAATCTCTCCAAACAGCTCCGTGACTGGTAGTACCGGTTATGACCTCGGGGACTGCGGGGGGGCGCCGCGGCCCCGCCCATTCCCGCAGTCTGAGGAGGAGGCGCAGCATCCATCTCTCCCAGGCCGGGGCGCTCCGCTGCGGCAAGTGAGAGCGTGGCCTCACGATCCCCGCTCACGCCAACCGCCGGCGCCTCGTTAGCCGCCGGGACTGCGGGGAGCGCCGCGGCCCCGTCCATTCCCGCAGTCTGAGCAGGAGGCGTAGTAGGACTCCCTCCCAGGCAGGGGCCCACTGCACGCATGCGGAGGTGGCCACCATCCCAGCCAGGCTCGGTGGGCTTTCGGACACCACGCGCAAACACACAGGTGCACCGGCACGCGAACGCCGGTGTGGCATCATCCCAGTCGTGGGTGATGGCAGCGGCCACCTTCAGACTGAGCGAAATCCGTGCTGGGACACGCTATCATAGATTCCAACGTAGGATCCAGCGTGCCATCCTTGTCAAAAAGCTGGCGTTGGGGTGCCGGGCGAGGTTTATTACGGCGTTGCAAGTACCGAGCCATATCTCTGACTTTAGTTGACGGAGCCTTCGTTTTACGTTTCCCTCGCTTCCGCTGCTGCTTTTGCCCAACAACGTTTGGTGATGACGCATGCGTGCTCGCGGTCAGATGCTGCAATTCCCGGCCTTCGCTGGATCCGCCTGCTATGCCGTCAAGCATCTTGATGACCGGATGTGGCTCCTCATCCGCCCGCAGCCCTGCTTGTTCTGGTTGGGACTGCTGGTCAGCCGGTGATGTTCTTCGGGCGGCCACCCACACCGCAAACGTAACAGCCTGGGCCGTCCGGCAAGTTGCTCCCATCCGTTTGAAGATGCCATGCTCATGGAAGCCGGGGACCGTTGTAGCCTGAACATGCGTATCCAAAAGGTCTACAGGTTGCTGCTCCGCTTGCTGCGATGCTCCAAGGCCGAACTGCAGATTTGCCAGCCCGGCGCGCTCGCTATCGTTGAGGTTGGCGGCTTTTCCAAAGGCTGTCGCGAACATCTTGCACACCATGGTCACATTCGCAAAGTTCAGAACAGCCCGCGCTCTGGCCTCCCCTGGGGACATGGGCTCAAAGCTGCTGAGGTCGGCAGCCTGGTGAGGGTGTAGCTCGTGCGTCCGATACGATTTGGGCTTCAGACTATCTACCGACCATGTCTGCCTCGGGGTACCATATGGTAAATATGGTATTCTATCCTGCACCAATTGGAGCACGAATAAAAGCCTGGAGCACTTCTCTACGATACTCCGATGACACGATGGGCTATGCGAATGATATGATGGGCTTTCTGCACTGTCGACTGTGGTGGAGCAAACAGTACCGATTATAACACTACGCGGTACGATGGCTTCTCTACCCCCGTTACAGGGCGGTGTTGCAGCATATGGGGCTCGACGGTGCGGGGCTGGCTGCAGAGTTGGCCACACGTTTGTTCAATGCGACCGCCGCAGCGCGCAAGGAACATCAGGAAAAGGGGCGTCGCGGTCAGCGTTCAAATGCAGGAAGCGCGAGACCGGTTTCCGACGACAACGGAGGTGAAGGTCGAGGCAAGGGACGTGGGGGGAGAACAACTGGCCCCGACGGTCAAGCTGCAGTTGCTGAAGCAGGTGCAGGGAAAGGTCGAGGCAAGGGACGTGGGGGGAGAACAACGGCCCCGACGGTCGTCAGCTAAGCGGAAGCAAGCGTGGGAAAGGTCGAGGCAAAGGACGTGGGGGGAGATCAACTGGCCCCGACAGTCAAGCAACAGTTGCTGAAGCAGGTGCAAGGAAAGGTCGTGGCAAAGGACGTGGGGGGAGATCAACTGTCCCCAACAGTCAAGCTGCAGTTGGGAGAGGTGCCGGCATGCGCGCTAATGCTGCCGCTGGCATTAAGCGTGTATACCCATCGTCCCCTCCTTCCTCCCCTGTCCAAGACAGTGTCAAGACTCGCAAAGTTGGGCAGGCGGAAGCAGGTGATCCTAAACGACCACGAGGTTCTCCCCCTACGACAGCGTCTCCCACCTTTTCCCCTCCTCAACGGAAGGCCAGGACACGTTCTGCCAACAATGGCCGCTGTCTATTTCAGGAATCGCCCGAGAAGAGTGAGTCGGACTCGTATGACGACATGCCTTTACTTCAGCGAGCAGCAAGGCCCGTAACTGCTCCAGCAGTTTCTGTGAAGTCGGACTCATCAGACGAGGACGACATGCCGTTGGCGCAACGTGCTGTGGCTCGTTTCCTCCCGGCAGACTACACCTTCGAAATGATAACTGCAGTTCCAAAAACGTTTGCTGTCACCGCTGCAGGTGAAAACAACCCCGCCGACGAGTGCTGGTTTACGGTTCCACTTGCACGTGGGAAGGTTTCACTTCCCATGCACTATGTTGAGGTCTTGGACTTGGATTTGGAGAAACGTTTGGTACACTGGCAGTTCTGGATTCCACGCGCTGCGAACCTTACGCCGGCCTCCAAGCGCAAGCTGCGCACTTTCAAGAACACGGACTTGCTGTTTATCGCAGACGCTTTCAGGCGCGGAGGAGTTCGGCACAGGGCGTGGCATCCCTTCAACCCTGCGGAAATGCTGACTTGCTGGGATGAGCGCATCTGTCCGCCCGAGGGCGGTATGCCTTCAGGTCCTGAAAAGGAAGAGCTTTTAAAGACTATTGCCGACAACCTGTTCTCTGAGTAGAATCTGTTTTACAAGTTTGTTTACCCTGAACATGGCGTCCTTCTTTTTACAGATCTTCCTACCATGTGTATACTGTTTCAATCCCAGCTCGCTAGAGCGGTTTCTTTGTACGATATAAGGAAATACAAACTCGAAACGGTGACAACGCGCCGTGTAACTCTTGAGTATGTTGCTTAACTTCACATGGACAATTCCAGCGCTCAGGGTTTTCAGGGTTTGAGGGGTAAAATGACCAAAACGGTCACCAAAATTATGCATCCAACTATTCCTGTGTGCAACTTGCGATTGTGGACTTGTAACCAAGTTCAAACCCATCAAAATAACGTAACAACTGTGCTTTAAACTCCTGCAATATAGTTTACCACCCAATTTCCAGGGTTATTTCCCATACGACTGGCCCCGTAATGATATTTCCCCATCTTAGGGTGGTCGAAATTGAAAAAATCCGTTGTTTTCCAAGGAGTTCTTATTGTTATGCATCAAGCATATGTAAAGTATATTGGAAATACATACTTGAAAAAGTTTTGGGGATTTTTCGTCGAGAATCGTATTTTTGGTGATTTTTCTGAGTTCGCGTGGCAGAAAACCACACTAAATCGTCAAAAAACACCAAATTTCTCAAAATTTACATTCGAGAATGTTATTTTTTGTTTAAGTGCATCAAATGTGTGTAAATTCCACAAAAAAATGACCCCAAAAAAATGAGACTGGAATGAGACTGGGGCCAGTCTCATTCCGGCGATTCCATCGTTGTAAGACCGGGGGTAAAACATAGGGGTACCCCTGGACAGGTTGACCCCATTAGTACTATTTCCCCACGGTTTAGACCCCTGTCCAAAAGACCTGGGCTGGACATGAAAATCGCTTAGTACTGGACATTTTAAGTATATTGGAACGAGTACTACACTACGTACTATACTATGCGGCATATGGTATCCTACCAACGCTAGTGTGCCATCCCCGGTAGTGCACGTGCGCTTAGGTGTAACGATACCAGTCATATTAGACGCCACATCGTGCGCAAGGTGTCACTAGGCAAATCTGCCAGGGACAAACACTGTCCGCGCCGCCTGACATCGCTCACTGCAGGTGTCGTTATCCCGTGCGAAGGCATAGTAGATAGAATATTGAATGGCACATTAAAACAAAAGGGTGTGGTTATGCGAGATGGTATATTAAAACAAAAGTCATTCATAATACACCACTCAACCGAACCCGCAACAAAACAAATGTGAATGAATTGGCTTTTTTCCAAATATTACAGACACCGGACCCGGGGGTTTTTGGGCGATCCCCCGATGACAACGACTCAACACCATATCAGGCCATGGTGTTCCATCGGGGCAAGTGCTAAGAGGACATTCCTTGAAATGCCTCCCACTCTATAAATTCTATCTAGCCGCCATGTACTAGAGGAGCCATCATTCTATCACATTAAATACAGGTGACATCTAGGCGGATATCATCGTTGCCCAATATGTAGGAGCGTACAGGGTAAGTACGCAAGTTGCCGCAAAATGTTGATCGCACTGGCACTTATTATTTGCTCCCCTGCCTCATCCGGATTGCGCATCCTCTTGATGCCAAGGAACATGCAGAAAGTCAGCAAAATAAACGCGATGCCCATCATAGCAGCGGGCTTCGTTTTTATCAAATTTGCACTGTCCCCACGGAGGGTTCTTCATATTATTCGGTTGTTTGTGAGAGTGTTCCAAGAGTCCCGAAGCAGTCCGAGTCCCACAGCGCCCCACAGGCCACAGGCCACCTCTCCCAGAACTTCTCCCGAGAACGAACTCTCCCAGATCTGTGATCCCCCAGGGATGGCCCTTAGTACCGATGTACCCCTGGTCCACTAAGACCCTGACACGTGACGAAACCATATAGTACTGTGACTAGGGCGGGGTAACCCCGGGCCGTCGCGAACACGTTAGTATTGGCTGGAAGGGTTGCCATGGCGTGTTCTCGAAAACGTTAGTGCTAAACCCAGGGTTACCGAGGTCTTCGACCCAAAAACCGTAGTGCTAGACAAAAAGATCAGGGGTCTTCGACCCCAAAACCGCAGTGTTGTCCAGGGTCCATGACCCTGGAATTACCCCCCTGTGGCTCGTTTGGTGATTTCGGGGTATGCTTTTGAAATGTCATTTGAATTTATAGATGGTCTATTTATATTTATATATGGTCTACAACTGGGTGACCTCGATAAATTATTCTTACTAGGCGGATCGATCTCAAAAAGAGATCTCCATTAGGCCATCTGACCGTAGGATCATGTGCGCGACAGTGCTTCGCTTTTTGCATCCCAACATGCCATGCCATAACGCGTGGGTGGCGTCGTGGTAAATGTACGCGACTGCAATGGCACTGTCATCGTTAGCGTCTGGCGATCGCGAGATCGGAAGTTCGTCTGTGTCGCCCGTTGGGATTCGCGCTTTGCTGCTGCTGCCGATTATTAAGTAAGCAAGTAAGTAAGGTAAGGTAATTTGGCCAGATTCCAAATCATAAGGAGCAGAGGTTACCACGCAGTGCTCTATCAAACTCCGATGACACGATGGGCTATGACATGATGGGCTTTCTGCACCGTCGACTGTGGTGGAGCATACAGTGACACCGATTATAACACTACGCCGTACGATGGCTTCTCTTTCCTAAACCAATAGGAAACCGAATAAAAGCCTTTCACTTTTATATACTTCCTGGCTCGTTTGGTGATTTCGGGGTATGCTTTTGAAATGTCATTTTGAATTTATAGATGGTCTACCATGTCTGCCTCGGGGTACCATATGGTAAATATGGTATTCTATCCTGAACCAATTGGAGCACGAATAAAAGCCTTCACCTTAACACTGTAAAATATCATTTTTCCGATCGGGATTTTTTGAAGAGGGGGAATCTCCGATTTCATCTCCTATAGGGAAACGGAAACGTGGGAGCCCTTGGGGTAGAGGTACAAAAGGTTCTTGTCGCACCGACAAACCAAGTAAACGGACACAACAGTGGCGTGCTCAACGTGCACGGGCAGAATTGAAGACTGCGATCGAGAAGGCTGGTAGACGTTTTGGAAATGGAGCCGCTGCTCGTGGCGTCGCCATCGGAGTGGCCCTGCAGAGAAAGGGAGGCAAGACCTCGTTAGATGTGGACCACACGCAAATAGGAAATGGACGCGTGACAGACTACTGGAAAGATGCGGGTGTCAAGGCGCTTAAAAGGAAAATCTGTCAACCCGGTGTATGGGACGCAGCACAAACGGAGGCTGGCATTTCGTATGGCAAGTCGAAAAAGTTTGCAAGGCATATATTCGGCGATGAGAAAGGCTTCCGGCCATGTGATAATAAAATAGTTCATGCAAGACACACCTTGAACGAGGCCCTTCAGGAGTTCCTGCCGATCACACCAACAGCCGGCAAAGGAGGCCACGAAGTCAGCATCTTCGACTTTTATAGCCTGGTGATACCTGCATATTACAACAAGCTAAAGGCCCTTCACTTTCCACCAGACGCGCAGACGGACCTGACCCACAGGAAGACGACCTGGAACTCCTACGCGAGGCTGTGACCCATTGGGCCTTCTCATTTGACGCGCGCTCAAGGTGAGATATCACAAATTAATTCTCATACGTCCGGTTCCCTCAAAAATACTTCCAGCTACTAACTCGGGTGTGCTCGCCATTTTTCAGCCGAAGTCAGGTATTATCATATTATACCTCTTTCGTACTCAGTCCGAAGATCGCTGGTCTAGAAAGTGAACAACAGTCACCTCATAGCTGCTACACCATCAACGAGGTCGAGGGCAAGGATAAGGCAATCAACCTCGAGGAGAATTGCATGAAGTTATTTGCAGACGTGCAACGCATCGAGAATGGAGAACCTATCAAGTGTATCCTAGATGGGAAGGAGGAGGAGCTTGTGATCAAGCTCTTGTACCCCGCTGACATGGCTAGTCACTGGGCACTGTTTCGGGAGGGAGGTCTCGGCAGTCACAAACGCGCCAAATCTTGTCACCGCTGCAACTGCACCTATGGCGAGTTGGGCCATGTGTTTGACATCTATGATGTGAAGAAGGGTGATACCTTAGCATCGATAGCAAAAGCACATGGAATATTCGTCAAAGAGCTCCGACTCATCAACGCTGGTGACAAAGAGTCAGAAGCAGCCCTGAAGCCAAAGCACCCAATCAGTCAACGAAAGTTTACACCACACCTGCCAGACATTGAGAGCAAACCTAAGGATGAGCCATTACTAGTGCCGCGCAATCGGAGACGAATCCAACTTAGGGTTCACAAACTATGGCCAATGGACATAGAGTGCCCCAACAGCTTCCTTAAGATTCCCCACCTTAAAGCTCCTCCGTGCATGGTACATGCCGGTGTGCGTATCACTGAGTGGCTCCTCAAGCCGATTCATGAGAAAGCCATTTCTGAGGGTTTGGTTGACACTCTGAACGCAGCGTGGCAGCGAGCAGGATGCTGGTACAAAACGAAGAAGTGTCCGCTCACTGGTGCATACTATGCACCTTCTCTGAATGGCCGTCAAGTGAAACGCCTATGCAGCACTGCAACTCAATGGCTTTCTGCAATAGACCCCGGCGTGATAGAGCTTTGGGAACAGTGGTGGAATATATTGGAAATTGCACGGAACCTAGAGCCTAGTGACAAAGACCGCCAAAATTTTGGTCCTTCATGCCGGACTTTCTTCCGTACCGCGATGTGCGTCAACACAGACGAGGGCCTAGCATACTACCTCCATACCCTCGCTGCACACGGAGGTGAATATATGCTTTTATGTGTGTTGGGCAAATGCATGAACGAAGCACTTGAAGCTCATCACCTCACCAGTTGGCGATTGGTGGGGCTTACCTTCAAAGGTGGACGGCCTGGAAACCCTTTCACTGTCATCAAAGGCGAAGACGGAAAGTTCGATAATACTTCTGAGCTGCAGCATGAGCACACCACACAGCTCGTCACTGAGACAGTATTGCAAGCTCAAAATAGGCTATTGTTTCCTAAGGTCGCTTATGACCTAGACGCAGCAGTGTGGGAAGGCAAAGGGTATATGCAACCGGAGGTACCTACAGATTGGGTCCAGTTTTTCAAGGGCCATGCCCCATCAGCGGATTTGGTGCCCGCTAGACAAAGCCTTCGTAGGTTACAGAAAAGCCTAGAGCGTGAGAAGGATGTATTGCACACCTGCAGACGCCCAGGCACGGCACCCTGGAGGATGGAAAAGCAAAAGCGAGTCATTCAGTTACGAGCTGCGAGCGTGAGAAAGCAACAAGCAATAGTCGCAAGCTTGGAGAGAGCTTGCAGGGAGAAGCGCAATGTGTAGGATAGAGTATTTATATGGCCCGCATCGGCGGAATAGAAAACAGACGCGTAAAGCGGGACCTATGCCAAGTGCACAAATAGCTTGAGACACGCATATACATTTATATGGTACACGCCTGTAAATAGTTACTGCTAGATCCTAACCGTCATCCTCGGGGTCCAAACCCTTAAATACCTTACTAGCAAGCTTGATTGACCGAGCCTTGTTCCCTTCCTCAAGTCTGTACTCTCGTGTGCAATTCCGCGAGTCCCACTGAACTACTTTGCTTGCATTCCTCTTCACTAAACCTTTCATGCGAAAGTAATATTGAAATGCATCCACGGTGGGTTTGTAAACAAATTGACAAGGCCAAGCGATCTCATACTCTAACACTTTGCGTCCCTCAACTCGAGGCAACACATAGAAAATACCGAACTCTCCAAGCACATGCTCCAGAGATGCAGTACTGCAAACCTCTATTTGGATAGCCCGTGTGCTACTATTGTAGCTGGCAGTGCTCAGTAGGTCATCAGTCATTGCACACAAAAAGGCCTCTCGTGTGCTTGGGACTTGGGCCTGTGGCGAGTGCGGCCGCTTAGCAGCTTTCTTCCTTGCGCAGAAATCGAGGATTCGAAGTTCTCCCAGAAACTCCGTGCAATATTTTGTGCGCCACATCAAGCCAGTTCAAAAAAACGAAATTCGCACATACAGCAAGCGGTAACTGTAGGAGCACCAGATGCGCACTATCGATGACGTACCGGGTTTGAGCGTAAGGTAATAGCGCGAATCTCACGTAGTAGGGCACGAAATTTGTCCACAGACTTTGCCTCCAAGTGGCAATTCAGCTCGTGCACGATCTTGGTCTCATAACGTATTCGAAACCGTAGCAACGAGTCCCGATGGATCCCTGTGTCCAGAAAAGTAGGAAACGGGATGGAGGTGTCCACGACAGTGTTCATGTTAAAATGAAAGAGATAGTCCGATACCAACAGAGAGCGACCATCTTCTCCTACGTCTGGGATATCCGCATCCACCCCACGCACTCAGTAGGTTTTTTAAGTTCGTCTGAACCGAAAGCCCATCGAAGCAGACCGTGTTGCACTTGCCCATTCACAACTTTGCCTGTTGAAAATGC
The DNA here is from genome assembly GCA_001247695.2 of Cymbomonas tetramitiformis. NCBI lineage: Eukaryota > Viridiplantae > Chlorophyta > Pyramimonadophyceae > Pyramimonadales > Pyramimonadaceae > Cymbomonas > Cymbomonas tetramitiformis. Next base: position 33,571 of record LGRX02003890.1, on the reverse strand, counting down.
AAGCACCCAGCAAATGCTTGAAACACAAACGTGCGATGCAGAGTCAAGATACACAGTGTACGTAAAGAGAGTCTACACAGACAATTGGAGCTCCCATTCAAAGACCTCAGTAAACTGAAAACACAGAGTCCTCACCTGCAGGATATAACTCAACCGCGATGCCGAAAAAGTTCTCTGAAAACTGTGGTGGCGACTGCAGCTCAACCAAGTGCCCCAAGGAGACTGATAAGCAGCGCGCACTTTTCACGGCAGATTTTGAAGTAGCAGTTATGGTGGTCGCGGTGTACGGATGTTTGACAGAGGGTTTCCATAACTTCAAGGTTTCTAGGAACGAGACAGGCTTTCCGCGCTGGATCACACCTCCCACTGCCATTTCCGGTTGAGAGAGTGCGTGCGAACGTGACCCAGTACCAACTGAAGCTAAAGCCTTCGCGATTTCTTCAGTTACGCTATCACCTAAAGTAGAATGCATGCGCGCAATAGATACGTCCTCGAACGAAGCATCACTGGGAAGCAGCTCCCTATGCCGCATGGTTTTCAGAGAGAGGACTCTCGAACAACATCCCGCACAACATCAACGGGACACTCGCGTAACAAAGCTTCTAAGTCTCTTTTCAACGCTTGCTTTGTCTTAGCACAAGACATATGTACTGTGAAAAATATTCTTCTCACTGTACGGTCTTCTGAAGAGCGGGAAAATTAGGTCTGCAGCTGGTTGTATCCGCTTTCGTTCATCTGCTGAAGCAACAAGTGGAGCAACCAGCGCAACCATCTCACGGAATTGTAGTAACGTTCGTCAGATCGAAACAGTGATTGAACTAGTCTGTAATCCCACGTCGTGTGTGCACCTTAATTCTGCCATAAACATCATCGATTTCTTCCGATCGTAAGATTCATTTTACGATTTACTCATTTTAATCCTGTGGCAAGACTTCGATCGCTAGCAACCGAGCGTGACCCAAAGATTTCCTAAATGCTCATGACTGGCATGAACGAAATTGGCGAGATTGTAGCCAAATTTCGCCAATTTAGTTTTGGCTGTCATGGTATGACATGTCGTTCCTATTGCGTTCTGGAAGGCTGTGTCAGAATGTGGTGGTGTTTGCTTGTTCGCATGATGGTGCAACAACTAGAGATAGACTGTGAGCAACAGTGGCTCTTAGACCTGCCTGTATCTTCGGATAGGCATCCTAGTTGAACTTCTGGCTGGGTGCATGTCTTTGATAGTGCACCACTAGTCAGGGGTTCTTGCATCCACCGTTTTACCTAGGTGTATGCTGAACTAGGCACATCTCTGACCCTCTGGGGTAGGCCCTCATCCTGTAGCCTCCCGTTATGAGGAATGGCTGCAAAAGGGTGCTGCTTCTTGGCATTAGCCAGCTAGTAGCGGGGATAAACCCTCTAGAGCACTTGGTGGACCTGATAATAGCAGTTAGGGATCTGTAAAGGGGCAGGCTTGACCGCCGTGCACGTACTAACATCACGTCTCCGATAGGAGAAGTCACATATCAAGGTATGGTTTACCGGAGGTCAACATTATCATTAAAAATTGCAGATCTAGATCTCGAGATATATGTGTTTTTAGTTGGTGCTTAAGTATGCTTAAGTATGGGAGATCGCGGAACGGTATCGACCATAACTTCTTCATGCCGCTTAACCACTTGACTTCCCGAAGTGCATAATATGTTTAGATAGGTTCAGCCAACCTATTTATCAAATAAAACTTTTTGAAAATTTTTATGCTAATGTTGACCTCCGGTAAACCATACCTTGATATTTTCTTTTTTTATTTTCACGATCGTGAGAGTCGGAGTCTTCCGGCCCGACCCAGGTGCCAAACCTGAAGTTTTGTCGTGCTCGCCGCCAAAGGCATAGATAGCTTTAAACGATCTGACATCTTCATCTTCAGACTCGCTCAGGAATACCGTATGTGCCGTATATTTGATGATTGGTTTAGCCCTCTGCACGCATAGAAGGATCCGCCGCGGCTTAGCACATAAGCACATTGCAATCAGTAGGTTGGAGAAGCGTTGCATGCCTCCAGTAACATTTTAGCAAAATTCACACACAAACTTCCATAGTGACATGCACGCTCTATGCAAAATGCAGTGGGAGACTTTGTGTATGGTATTCTTGTTGATCCGGTGTGGGTCCATAAACAGAATGCTCTTAATCATCGTCTCGACCTGCGCGTAGCACTACCTTCCCGTCCTTCTCAGCGCACTCCACAAGGATATGGCCTGATTGAAAGCTTGGGGATTTCACGGCACCAATGAACACATAGTTCAAGGGAAAAATAATTAATATAGAATAAGTTTTCTTAATCTTAGAATAACCCGTTTCATCGTTAATTTAGAATAAGTTTTCTTGATGTCATCCGGCTATGACCGGTGGTCCTTTTCACGACTCGTGTTCAAATAATGTGCACACAGGTCAAACGCTCTCGTTCCCGCTGGTGCCATCATGAGGAAGCCTCCAAAAAGCTTTAAGAAGGTTTGTCTCGCTTGTGATAATGGTGGGCGCCGTTGTAATAGACACTCACGGCGTGTCCTGCTTGAAAAAAAGGCCCCTGTACTTCTTCTAGATTCTAAACCCTTTGACTTGCCTTTTACCGCTGCACGCGACCGGCAAGCATCTTTGAAACTTCCGAGTTTCAAAGATGCGTTTTGTATTTTGGGTGCACCCTAATTTTACAAAACGGCCGAGCGCTTCCCGTTTGTGCGGGATATTCACATTTATTCCATGGAATATTTCATATGGATTAACACACATAAGCACGAAGGCATCGGCCACGCATCTTTGAAACTAACGAGTTTCAAAGATGCGTTTTTTGTCATTTGGGTGCGCATACCCAAATAACAAATCAGCCGAGCGCTTCCCGTTGGCGTGGGGTATCCAACGCTTGAATGTTGAATATTCATTGTAATATGAGTTAGCAAGCGAGGTTGCAAAGGCATCGGGACAGAATCTACGAAACTGTCCTATGCCTTTGCCTTTGGGTTTGGGTTCGAAGGTGACACCCAAACCCAAAGATGCCAAACAGCCGAGGGCTTCCCGTGCGTCCTAACGCACGAAACTTGGCACGAATACTACCATGGTACATATATTTAAGTTACCAGAAGCTCAAGGCTTCAAGTTACTTGTGCGCGAAACGCGCAATTTATTTCTAAGGCAGATGTTTTGGGTTTGGGTTCGAACGTGACACCCAAACCCAAAGATGCCAAACAGCCGAGGGCTTCCCGTGCGTCCTAGAGCACGAAACTTGGCACGAATACTGCCAAGATACATATATTTAAGTTACCAGAAGCTCAAGGCTTCAAGTTACTTGTGCGCGAAACGCGCAATCTATTTCTAAGGCAGATGCTTTGGGTTTGGGTTCGAACGTGACACCCAAACCCAAAGATGCCAAACAGCCGAGGGCATATCTTTCAGTAAGTTGAAGCTCAAGGCTTCAAGTTACTTACTTTTTGTCAAGCAGAACACGCCGTGAGTGTCTATTGTGGCAAAGATGGCAAATAATAAAAGTCATTATGCGTAAAGAGTCGTTAATCACGGCCGTGACTTTTAGATTCACGGCCGTGAATCTTTCCGAATGGAACCAAAAACCGTTCGATTTTAATCGAACGGTTTTTGGTTCCATTCGGACATATGGACATCACGGCAAGACAACTCTTCAGTGTAATATTTCGCATGGCATGGGGATAGCTCAACAGGTACAGGTACAACGTCATGGATGCATGCACCGGTCATAGCCGGATGACATAAAGAAAACTTATTCTAAATTAACGATAAAATGGGGTATTCTAAACTTATGAAAAAATATTCTAAATTAAATAGCCTACCTAGTTCAAGTTATCCGGGCTAGGACTGACGAAAGCTTCACCACTAAAGCTCAAAGTATCTGTAATACAAATACCAATGTGGTAGAAGTCTGAAATGAATGGCCACATGTCTTCCTCCTTTAAAAGAATTTGCTTCTTACTCTTGAACCTGTTTTTCAAGAAATCTTCTCACACGAAAAGCACGAGTCAACAATGATTGTGAAACCGGACTCAACATACCGAAGTTTCAGAAAGGAGACCTGACACGATTTCAATCCTCGCATCCCCTCCCAATTCATTTTCAAGATTTCAATCAATGATTTCATATCACCCCGTTTCAAATCGACCAATCACCACACCAAGTAACTGCCAACCATTTGTGAGTCTTCTGGTATTCGTGATTCTCCATGTAGCGATCAGCATGGCATACCGTAAGTAGGCATGGTACACTATTTGCATGTAAGAATGACAGAGTAAGCATGCCATACCATAAGTCCGCTTGCAACATTACCTGCGAGTCACGCACCATGACACTACTGCAGCATGTTGCACAATACCACTTTTTAGACGACTACTGCCTGTAACACAACAGTAATGAATTAAGTACAGAATAATATATACAGGTTGGCCCATTAAAACTACTACATCGGAAATCGGGCCATATCTCATCAGAAAATTCTCCCATAAGTTGCATGCGCAGCTCAAGTATATATATCGACATGAAATGGTTCCCGACAGGGAACCGAATTTGGGAGACTTTGGCAGCGACGGAGCGATGGGGCGAGGGGTAGAAATTATTTTCCCCCCAAATCGCCCCCCTCCGATACCATACATATAATGGACAGCCCCGTCTGCCACCCATATTTTTTTGTCGGATTGTCGGTGTCCGATTTGGGTGCCACTAGTGAATGGGGATGCAACGTAATTATTTTGACACCTAGAAAACACTGCCTTTATGCGTTGTGTTTTTCCGCTTTACTAACCTTTGGTTTTGAGTTGCGCTTTGTTTTTCAGATCGGCTGAAAATGAGCAAGTGGGGAAAACGCATTTTCAGCCCATCGCCCACAACATGATCCCTGAATTAGTGATGAATTAATGTAGTTTTGCGTTACACGTGGTGACGTGTGCATGGGGGGTGACACTTTGACAAAATGGTGTGTAGGCTAGACCGCGCGCTTCTAGGCATATTTCAGGGTTGCGTGTGCAATATCTTTGGGTCTTGTCAACATGCATGCAACAAATTTTCGACAAAGTCCTATGGGCAGAATACGCGCCGTGACTAGTACGCGTAACACGACTCGTGCGTGAAATACATAAAAGTTGCGCGTTTCCGTGCGGTGATGCACATGTGTGTGGGGGGGCTTGATCGGAATTGTGGTGGGGCAATTATAACTATGTGTGGGCCCTGCACCCTTCCACCAAGTGCCATTAGCATCACACCCTGCAGCTTGATGTAATGCGAAAGTGACTCACCTACGCCGAAAAAGTGTAGTAGTTTTATCGGGCCAACCTATACTATCAATTCTCATTCTGAAAGGGGCCTAAACAAATCCTTTTCTGTAAGTCTCGTTTCTGCTTAAATTTAATTTATGACACACCCAGACTATCACTAGTGCGAGGTTCACACTCTAAAAGTAAGAAAAATAAAATACTCCCAAAGTCTGGGGACCCCCTTATTGAAGTGAATTCAAACCACGTATACCTACAGGAGAAATAAGATACCCGTCTGACTATCCAATTATATGACAAACCAAAATGAGAAGATGCTTGCTGCTTGTTCAACAAGGCTGGCCATTCAAATCATGTCCCAACAACTACTAAAGCAAGGTATGCAAAGTGAACGCGGCAGTGTCACTGCAACGTGCGAGGAGCAACAGGGTCACTCTAGCTTGAGTGAAAGTCACCAAGATAGTATTTAGACACAGCCCAGCCATATAGAAAAGTGTCTTGCGTCGTACCGAATTTTCATAGAAAGTAGCTCGAAGATGACGCCGCACGTTCCTGTTTTGCAGATGGTAGGGTATGAATGTAAAACGTTAAAGATAGTTACCAGACGTTTACAGTGTGCAATTTTTGCACAGAGAGGGAACTAAAGATTTTCCAACGATCTGAGGAGATCTGGGCACTCCAGCTGGACTGTAGCAGCCACCTGTATGGCATCCTGTCATAAGAATTCACATCGAAATCTAGATCGTCATCACAGCCGCAGCACCACTGCCCGCAAGGGAAGCTGCAAACAACGCATATGAAGACATTTCCATGGTCTCGTTGGAGAATCCGGCAACGGTGTAGTCCCACACCTATCAAGTACAGTCAAGAAGAACCTCGTTAAAAAAACTTTCAACTGTCCAATAAGTGCACTGTGTGTCACCCGGAATTATTGTGGTTTCGGCCCAGAGGTCATGATTGAACGTCGGCCTCATAGCCGGGCTGTGGAAGGGTTTGGCGGGCAACGACTGCAACTCGTTCGACAAGATTTCGTATGGTGTCTTGCCTGAGGAGTTCTGGCAGGATATACAATGATAACTAAAGGGCGTATCCCAGGCGATGTGTGGTGTTGTAATCTAAGGGAAACGGTAGATTGGCCAGATTTATCAGTATGTGCGCTACAGCGGAGCGGGTCAAAGGGACAGTAGGAGGGGAAAACACCGTGACTCTGAAAGTGTTAGCGAAACTTTCATGGTAGTGGAGAAACTGCAAGAAAGCTTACTAAAATATTGCGTCGTGTCCGAAAGTGATATCGGAATGGTTTCAGGACATATGCATAAGCACGAAAAGTAACTCTGGAGCGGTAGGATAAGTTCTGTTTACCAAGTGACGGAAGCCCCCAAGAGTATGGTACACCACGGGGAAGGCAACGGCGAACTGCAAGACACGCCCAACAGGAAACCGCTTACTTTTGAAAAGTCACAACCACATCGTACTCGCACCTAACCAAATCATATTGCCACGAGCGTGGCAACAGCATCGCGTCGCACCGGAAGAAGTAGCGTGTTAAACTATTGATCTGTTTGCAAGGGCCCAAAATTCTTGGCGGCTCGCTGAAGAAGAGCACTTAAGTAACTGGCGAGTGACAAGCGCCCAGGATTTGTACTGCATCCGGTAGTATTTTCCCTCTTGAAGAGCTTTTTTTTGTAGAGTTCAGAAAGGAACCGACTTGTTCTTCCGCGAGAGGACACAATCGACCCAAGAACAGAAGTGGTGTTTCGGAGTTGCTTTGTCACGTATCGACAGCAGCCTTGCAACACAGATATACTCGTCAGATATTGCCTCGAAACAGGAAGCCTCACCTTAGCGACAGGGACCAGCACAGGAGCAGAGGCTTTGAAACCCTCGATGGCCGCGGGAAGATCTCCAGTTAACGCAACGCCGGCGTAGCCCGCCATTCCTGCATAGCAATGAGAGTAAAGTCATCTGACCTGTCGCACGCATAAACAGTTCCAAATCCGACTGAGAACGAAACGGTTTAACCAGAATAACGTTCATGGTCACCTGCTGTCAACATACAGCCAGTGATACGGTTGGTAACCGAAGAAAGAGCAATTGGAGGGAACTTGTAGTGAGGTTTGCCATCAACTCCGAAAATGTTAGGGGATATAGGGCGCTTCGCGTTCAGCTCATCGCGGTTGGAAGGAGTTCCAAGAAAATCAGTATCTAAGGCTTTTGAATTTTGAGGGGTTGAAAAGAGGTGTCTTAACGGCACTACAGCTGCCCCTGGCTGCGTGGTGGCTGAGGAGGCAAAGGATGATCCAGTTGAAAAACAATTAGTGGCTGCCCTGCGCATCATCTTATCGGAAGGAGGTCAGACTACTGAATCGTCTTCTGGAGGAATGAGTTGACTGCCTAAGTAAGGGACACTTGCGTATGCTTATTAGCTCGAAACTATCTCAGTTCCCACGATAGTTATTTCACCAGCAAGATTTTTCTGTTGCATCACATCGCGTGTCATGTATCGTATGTCATGACATGACACGTCATGTCATGTCATATCGATATGGCTACTGCCCGACGCTCCAGTCCTACCACAAGGACCGAAGTAAAAGGGGGCTAGCCGCCACGATTTTTCGATGTAGTTGATGTTTGAGTGCTTAAAGATCATCCTTGGGTGCTCAAATATTTATTAAAAACATGTGCCGGGTGATATACTCGATATGGGTATGCACTTGTGAGGGCTGAAGAGGTGGGGGTAAAATTAATTCAAATTAAATAAAAAGGCCAGTCCTACCACAAGGACCGAAATGTTTCTCAAGCTAGCTACCTCCACGAAGGTCCTGTGAAAATTCGGAGACCTATGTTGTCAAGTTCGCGAGCTGCTCTTTCTGTAGTGTCTCGTCAAAAAAATGATCGGAGGTCATCTTCGCCCTCAAAATGTTGGTTGAAGTTGCCTGGGTATACAAAATCCGAAAATATCACTGTGGTGTGGTTGTAATTTAGTGATTTTTAACGCTACCCATGCTTAATGTTGATAGCGTAGCATGAAATTGCGACATTGTTTAGGCAAGCGGGCAAAGGGGTACTCAGTTTAGGTCCCAATGAGACTACAATCCGGAGGATAGGCACTAGGAGCATCAAGAGGATGGTTAAAAAAATTCCCGCGCGTCCGGTCCTTGTGATAGGACTGAACCGGCGAGATTCCAGTCCTTTCACAAGGACTGTCGGGCAGTAGCCACATACAACGTCTTCGGTTCCATATTTTACAGTAACATTAATATATAAACCGAAAGACGTCATCTGGCGTCTTTGTCCCAGAATTCGAGTTCTTTTGTTTTAAAAGCCTGTTTTATCCGCTCGTTCTAAAATACCATTTTAGATATTCTGCCTACTCTGACGCGGTGCGGAGTATCCTACGTGGCGGTTGGTCAAAATCCGGCGGCGCGCTCTTTCAGTATCCCTCGGGAGGTTATGGAGCATCGCTCTATAAACGCGCTGTCGAGTGGCGGAAACCTTGGAATCACCGGTCGTCGCCGCGGTTTGGCCGTGCACCGAGCGTCGCCGTCGGTGGCGCTGCCTTGAGTTGATGGAACGCTGATTGTGATTCGGTCAATTTGCGAGAACAGGTGTTCCGCTCGGGTAAAACAAACTGGCTAAGCTCCCATAATCAGTCCGGCCGAGTGCTTTTATCATGCATCTCGGAAACCCGGATAATACGAAGTGATGACTGACAGTACAGTACTACTGTACTGTCATCCTAGCTACTAGCGGAGTCACGGTTCCGATCAGAGACGGGTCAGGCTAGGGGCTATCAGAGCCCATAATAATAACCCTGAACCTAAAGTCCAGCACACCACCCGGAGCTGTGACTGTAGCTAATAGGGCTAGGCAAGCGGAGCTAACTAAACAGATAACAAACAGCATTCTACTGGAAACAGATATACTTTAAGCTGGGTGCCCGGGGACTTGTCCCGGCACAACCCACCACTGCGGCTAAGGCTAATCACACCACCAGGATTTGAAATTAGCAGACTCTAGCCACTGCAAAGCTGGTCGGCAGAGCCGAGTTCAGCAGACGGATTCCAAGGCAGGAAAGCATCCGAAGTAAGTTGAGATGAAACATCATAAGTGTTGACACCACCAGACCCAAGTGGGTCAGGCGGATCCCGGAGTGGAGTGGCAAGACTTTCAAATTGCAGAGCCGCCGAGGTCGATTGAGAAAAGAACGGTGCCACATCCCGCGGCGGCATTGACGAACCAGTAGTAATCACGGACGGGCAAAAGGAATCCAGTAATGCACCACCGGGATGAACCGCATCGTAGCCGTAGGTGGCTCCGGGCTCAACCAGGCCCCTGACACCACCACCGACCACGAGTGTCGGCATCGCCGTAGCACTGAACAGAAACGTAGCCACCATGAAAAGAGTGAGCGCAAATTCTCCGATGCCAAATGGCCTGGAGCCTCTGGGGACTCCGAACCGCCGAAATGCCGCAGCCGCCGCCGGTGCACCCCCTTCAACTTCAGTCAGGCAGACATCGGGAGGGTAGTTGGAGCCCTCTCCATCGTCATCGGAGTCACACACTTCAACAGGCTCAGGGTCAATGTCAAGCCAGTCACGGTGGACAGCGTTGAATGTTTTGAATGAACTGTCAGCAGAAGCCATCGGGCCGAGAGCCAGAGAGGCAGACGGCGGCACGAAGGCGGCACTGCTGACCTCGTGCAAGTCAATCGGCTTACCATGCACGGGTGCAGAGGCCTTCGGCAGCAGCTGCTTGCTGGCGGTCGGCTTAGCGACACCACCAGCAAGCGGACCGCTGACCTCAGCAAATGCAACACGGCCAATGGAAAGGCGTGCTCATCAGGTGCAGACTCAGCAGAGGCAGCAGCATCCTTGAATTGCTGTAGAGCCGTAGGCTCTGGAGCAAAGGAATGGGCAGACAGCTCACAGATTTCAGGTTGCCCCACAAGAGCACACAAGTGCTCCATGGACCCCTCATCCCCAGCGTCATAGTACCGCTGAAAACGAAGGGCAAGCACGTCGGAGTCATAAGACTCGACGGCTTGGCAGTAGGACGCCGAAATGGACATCGGGTGAGTGTCCTTGTGAGGACACTCACTCAGCCAATGCTTCGACCCAACGGCGCGGCACTTCTCGTGCCTGCACGTTGGGACAAAGGTGCCAGACCGCTTGTCAAAAGCCACCTCCGAAGAGGCGGAATGAGCAAGCGGTTGCACTCCAGGTCGGTGGAAGCCGCGCGGAGCGTGTTTCCCATGAGGTGGCTTGGAGCCACCCTTCTTAAGGGAATCCACATCCCGCTGCAACTTGACCAACTGAGAACTGAGCCGCTCGATGGCCGAAGCCAGGCCAGTGTCAGTGGTGCAAGATGCTACGGACATGGGGCGCCCCGCGGTGCGCTTGCCCGAGAGCCGCCCGCAGCGGTACTGCTCGCGCACGCGCGCCTGCAGGGTGAGCAGACTTACAGCCGCACGCTGGTCAGCTCGAGCAAACGAGTCAACCAGCGTGGCGTAAGCCGGTCCAGACAGGGCAGAGAGGAATTGCCTTTTAACAGCGTCTTCGGGCAGCGTCTGCAGACGCTGCGCATCCCGAAGACAACTGTTAAAAAGACGAATGCCAGAGTCAGGGTCACTTTCATCTGAAATTCTCACGTCAAGCAGCTCAGTCAGAGACTCGAACGGAGTCGAATCATCAGCGAGCATACGCACCACCTCGAGGGTGGCACGTTTGCCGTCAGCAGGAACATCGGCCCCAGAAGCCTCCACCCAATTACGGGCAGGAGACCCTGGCGCAGTCAGCAGCAACAGCACAGAATACAACAGCTCATTTGCAGCAGTCATGACAGGGACATCGGCAGCAGACAGCTCAAACAGGGGTGCAAGTGCCTGCGACTGCAGCGTGAAAAGCTGCTGAATCTCGGAAACCAGCTGCGAAAAAATGTCCGAAGCCGACGATTCATTCCCATGAAATTTTGCTGTTTTGTCTCCCAGAACTTTAGTGGCTGCTGTCTTCGCACATTGAACATCGAAAGAATCCTTTCGTAACCGCTGAACGAGCGTTGCAGCCGCAGCCGATTCGTCAGCCGAAGCTAAATGCGGCGTTGTAGGGGTAGCCGAATTCAGTGCCCCAACATCATCGAAAATAGTGGCTAACTTACGCGCCCTAGCGCGTGTACGTGGTCTAGGCGTTGTGTCCATTCTTAAAATGACAGTGAGATGGGGTTGCGGGCTAGCGGTGCGACAGTAATGGACAATCCCGCAGCGGCCATTTCCTGCAGGAGCCTCAGCAAGCAACAACATAATCAAGCAGGTCATGAGCCGAGTGGCTAATCGTGGGAGCGACCCACAAAACGCGGAGTGTCCTGCCCGCTGATCAAACGGAACGTAAAGTATAACCATACTCAGCGACGATACTCTGCCGAATAAATGCCGAAAAAACTGATCTCCACTTCAAAAGTAGGCCATACTGCGGAGAGAAAACCACTGTCTAAGGGGGCGCCCACCCCATCTCTGTGTCAAAACTTAGCCAATCATGGCAACAGCTCGGCGCTGTGCCATCAGAATCACTAGGGAAGTGGTGACGCGCATAACCTGCGAGAACAGGTGTTCCGCTCGGGTAAAACAAACTGGCTAAGCTCCCATAATCAGTCCGGCCGAGTGCTTTTATCATGCATCTCGGAAACCCGGATAATACGAAGTGATGACTGACAGTACAGTACTACTGTACTGTCATCCTAGCTACTAGCGGAGTCACGGTTCCGATCAGAGACAGGTCAGGCTAGGGGCTATCAGAGCCCATAATAATAACCCTGAACCTAAAGTCCAGCACAATTTTCAACATGAGAAGATTCTGTCCGAGAGTCTAAGTCTTGTTTTTTTCGAGCATGAATTATTAAAAAAAATTCACGGGGGACTAGATATACCGTACTGCCCCCTGTATGACATTCCTCGATGCATGTGACAGATGACTGCATTATTATTCGGCTCGAGACCGCGAGTCATAGCGACAGAGACCGCGAGTCACAGCGATAGTGACTGCGAGCCACGTGTTAGAGTACTCGAGCATCACCATAGCCGTACTCGTACAGACTTACACAGCGCACGTAGCATAAGCTACTTAGACTCTCAGACTCTCATATGTGATATCTTTTACAGACATATTATCACCGTTTGAGCCTCATATTTATGCGTACAGCGATAGTATTAAAACACGGATATATAGAATATTCTACCCTATATGTGTTTCATACTATCTATTAGGTTATGTTAGACCACAACGCACCACTGCAATCTCTGATGAAACAACAAATTTCAAATTAGCCGCTAAAAGCACATCGAACTGGCAGTCAGCGAAAATGTTTGAAAATTGCGACTTGCTTTTACACTAACCCTCCGCAGGTCGGGCCGGTTTCAATTTTAACTCGCCGAAACCTTTTATGATTGGGAATTCTTTTACGATTGCCCTCTCGGCCTTTCATTTAACTTCAATGTTGAAACGCGACCGTTAATTATCACATCGCTCTGCCAAAATTTGAGGGACGCCTTAGATTTTAGGTAAATTACGAGCATTTACCGCGGAAGCGCTGGCCAATTTTTTGAAAATTAACAAAACTTAGAGAAAATCTTCATCTCAACCCCTAGGAGAACGTCTTGCGCAACATCGTCGCCTTCACCGCCACCAACGGTCCGAAGGTCTACCATGTCAACGTTCACACCAACAACAACTCCGGGATCCCAACCGCCAACACAAGAGCGTCAACAACATGCTCAACGACGTTTATTTACTTCACGTCAACCTCTTCCGCCATCTCCAACAAACGAAGAAATCTCCATCACGACAAACGCCCTTCTTCAAGATGTTCATGCACTCAGCGCCACTGTCGCTGAGCTCTCCACCACCGTCACCTCGCTTGTAGTAGCATTTCAGCGCTCATCTGCCCAGTCCGACGAGATCCACGAGAATTACGTCACGAAGGAAGAACTCAACGACGTCAATCAACTCAACGAGACCATCCTCGACGACTTAATCAAAGTCCGCGACGAATGCGTCAACGTCACCTCTCTGGCTCGCACTGTTGCGAGTAGAACTACTTCATCTTCGACGCCATCTTCAGTCGTAATTACTTCGGACAAGATGTTCGACGCCACCAAGGAATTGGAGACTATTCCAGAGGTTACGCCATTGCAACATCGAGATGGGCAACCACTTCCTCCAACCAAGATCAAGCACATCATGGACGACAACACCAGCGCCTTCAACACCCGCTCCACCACTCCTGACGTCACTCCGCTCCTGAAGCAGTTGAAGACCGCCTATTATGCCCTCACGGACATTCACGAGCGACAACAACAACGTGAACTCCAATTGAACTTCCTCACCGCGGGCGGCGACATTGTGTTCAAGAAGTTCTGTGAGGCCCTGACCCGTGTGCTCACCGCCACCCGACCTGGACACGCCCCAGCACTACTTAACCTTCAACACCGACTGAAGGACGAGCCCTACGACGGTATCTCCAATGGCCTTCTAGCTCAACTTCTACTTGCGGCCACTTGTGGCAACACACAAATTGTGTTGTCACAAATTGTGAAGGACTCCCCCCAGGCTCAGGTGGACGGCAGACTGCTTCTACTGCACGTGCACTGCCGCCTGATCACCTACCCCCCCTCCACGGACCACTCCAACCTCACCAAGGCCAAGGCCCTCCGAATCTCTGAGTCCGAGGACCCCGGCTTGAAGCTGAACACCTTCGCCACCCTCATCGGCAGCCACAGGCAGCTTCACCCCGCCTTCTCTGGACAGCAGGAGCAGGAGGTCCTCATCGACATCTTACGGGCCTCCCAGGACACGGCCGAGCACCTCTTTGACATCCCCCTGTACTTCGATGTCATCCGCACCTACGAGGAGAACAACCGCATGACCTCCTCTGGCTTCCCCGGTGGTCTTCAGAAGTTCATTGAGGCCATCGGTAATGTGTGGTACACCCGGGGCTCTGCCCACCATTCCCAGCTCCCTGGCTCTTCATCCCGCCCCCGAGCTGCCTCCATGACGGGGGAAGTCCGTGAGGGAGGGCGGGGCTCGGCTGACACCACCAAGCCGAGAGAGAAGCACCCTAACGGCAAGGGCGGCAAGGGGGGCAAAGGTGGCAAGGGTACGCACCCTCGGGCCACCACACCACCTCCATCCAGGCCCCGATCACCACTACGGGGCGGCACCAGAGCTACCTTCATTGAGCACGAGAGGGCCCTGTACAAGGCCTCCAAGCTCAAGCACGCCGGCTCCACCAACAAGGACTCCACCCCCTCTGGCACCTGGGACAACTTCAAGTTCACCCCCTCCGACCCCAGTGACAAGTCCATCGGCCACCCCTGCCGCTCCTGCAAGTACAAGTACAACAAGACCGTCACCCACTCCCTCGGCAGGTTCGGCTGCCCCTGCACACTGGCTGAGAAGGCCGACATGTGGGTCAAAGCCGGCCCCCCTCCATCTGTGAACCATGTCTCTGCCCCCCGTCCCTCCACACCCGCACCCCCGCCACCCCCCCACCGCACCCCTGCCACCCCCACCTCACCCCCACCGACGTGCATCAGCCAGCACCGCATCCGAGCTGGCAGCTCTCAGGCAGGAGGTTGCACAGCTCAGAGCAGCCACCCCCTCCGCCACCCCGCCCCCCCGCCGCTCTGAGTTTCACCATCCAGCTCAGGCAGTCAGCTTCCAGGCAGACCAGGAGGATGATGAGACTGAGTGGCCCGCCCTCACCAGTAAGCCCTGGATCCCTCAGTTCTCTGGCCCCTCACCTCACCCAACCCCCTCGGCTTCGGCCAACCACTTCTCCCCCAATCCCTTCAGCTCCCTCTCCCCCTCCGCCTCTCCACCCGACACCCAGTTCTCCTTCCCCCAGCTGGAGCCCCCCGCCCTCCTCGTCTTCAGGTACTTTGACACCGTCACGGCTACTGACTTGAGGGAGGACCCGGACCACGAGGACCCGGCTTGGGAGAAGACAAAGCGGCAGAGGAAGCGGGACAAGGAGAAGCAGAAGAAGGCCAGGCAGCAGCAGCAGAAGCTTGAGCGGCAGCACCAGGTAGCTGAGTCACTGGCTTCAGCCAACAGCACCGCCACCGCCCCAGTCCAGACAGACATCACCGTGGACTGCAACACCCAGTGCCCTGTGCCCTACCTGACTGACCTCCTGACCGGCAGCACCTCAGTGGCCTCCACCATCTCCGAGGACACTCTGGACACTGCCACCACCCCTCCCACCTCCACCACTCCCCTCCCACCACCATCACCACCCCCCGACTGCCACCAGCCTGAGCCTCGGGCCATTGGTATCCCCCCAGCCACCACAATTGCACCTGACACTGCATGCATCCATATTGCAGTGCCTGGGATGGGGATGCATTGGGAGGGCACGCATACGGACCCGGTTCACACTGCTGCCGTACACACCGCCACACCACAGCCTGGCTGTAACACTCCCTCGGTCACACGCACCCTAGTAGCCATTGCCATGCACTGGTTCTCTTTCACGGTTGCTGTGCTCCTCACACTTTTGCACATAACACTGACATACACATTCCATATGTCACCTCGGCCGGCTATCACCATCTCACAGCCGGCCTATGCCAGTGCCACGGCACCGGCCAATGCCTCACCTCAGCCAGCCTCCGGTGGTGCCACGGCACCGGCTACTGCCTCCACACAGCCAGCCTCCGGTGGTGCCACGGCACCGGCTACTGCCCCACCTCAGCCGGCCCTCGGTGGTGCCACGGCACCGGCTACTGCCTCACCTCAGCCGACCTCCGGTGGTGCCACGGCACCGGCTACTGCCTCACCTCAGCCGGCCTCCGCCAGTGCTACGGCACCGGCCAACCACACACCACATGTGCCCTCCGGTGGTGCCACCGCAGCTCCCACCACACTCTGTGAGCCTGCAGCTGCCTCCACACCGCCCCTGGGACACAGTGCCGATGAGGCGCTTGTGGGCACGCCCACCGATCACACCGTCTGTACTGACGGTGCAACCACCGCTGACACCCCTACATCTCTCAGCACAGCTCTCGGGGCCGACACTACAGTGGCCTCCGAGCAACCGCCTACACTCGGTGCCCCTGACAGCTCCCTAGCCCCCTTGGAGTGTACATACCCCGGGCTTGAGAGTATTGGCCGGTGGGCCGATGTCTCCGACTCAGGCTCCGAGTCAGACACCGAGGGCTATCCGCCCCAAAACACACCTCCTCCTCCTCCTCCTCCAGTATCCGACACTGACGGTACGGTGCCTGCTCAGCCCACTGCCGATAGGGCAACTACACGGGCTACAGCGGGCACCCTGCCTGCATTGGTGGACACTGACCGGCTGGCTGCTACCTCAGACACACACATGCAGCCCCCGGTCCCGTCCACAGTGCAGGCCTGTGCCGTCACACCGGATTTCCACTTCCCTCCTATCCCTGAATCTCAGGAGGACACCTCGGAGACCACTACTAAGTGGAAGCAGTTCATGGCAGACACCTCGATCCGCACTGACACACCTCGGCCACGGCCAAATAGCTCACACTCCCCAGAGCACTCTCAGTGGGATTTCTCAGTTATGCCATCTCCCTCCTTCCAGCAGCTTAATCAGTTCCTTGAGAACTACAGCCGAACACACCCCTCATATTGCACCGGAGACTCTGAGGATGATTGGGCCCAGTTTGAGGTCTTTGATGACCACCATTTGGGCCCCTGGGATCAGTATTGAGGTCTACGACCCTGCGGTTGCAGCGCCGTGGGGAGAGACCTCAGCTGCACCGACAGTGCCCCGCACTGTCCCCACGGCACACCGGTCTTCCTCCCCCTGCTTGGGAAAGGCCGCCGTGCCTCCAACACGCACGGACACCTCCTTGTAGATTCAGGAGCCTCACATCTCCTCCTGAACAACAGGGAGCTCTTCACTGAGTTGTCCCCGTGCACCTCCAGCATGACCACCGCCTCGGATCAGCATTACAAGCCTCACAGTGTCGGCACAGCCTCCATTGATTTCCAGTACACCGACGGCACTTGGATCACACTCCCCTTTCTCCAAGCCTTCTATGATCCAAATGCCCCAAACCTCCTCTCAGTCCGCCAGATGCTCAGACACGGGGCCCGCTCCCCTGACTTCATCGACCTCACATGGCACCACGGTGCTTCTCTCTTTGACCTCTATGACACTGGCAGAGACTATGTTGTACACCCCAGCAGCTGGCGAGCCACCCCATCTGCCCACTCCATAGCACAGAGGAGACCCCTCCTGCAGCCTGCCCCTTCGGAGCTTGCAGAGAAGGGCACAGTCGACTGAATGGTTGCTAGGTCCGCCTACAGAGAGTTTGCTCAGCACAGTCCACATGGCTATTGTGACACAGACCTCTACACGGACGGCATCCCCTACCCACGGGGTAACACACAGTGCCAGCACTACTACTCCCTCGAGGACCCTGCTGAGGATCATGTCTGGTGCGGGCGCTCTTTCTGGGCCAACCCGCCCTTCATCAACTCCATCATCCAAAGGATGTTGATGAAGATGCTAGAGGACTTCTGGTTAGACCCTAATAACACCTCATACACGGTGTGTCTTCGGAAGTCACCATCTGCAGCCTGGTGGCCACTCACCTATCACTTTCAGGAGATAGCCACCATCCCAGCAGGCACACCCGGCTTCTTCTCCCGCCCTCGAGCTGGTACCTACTCCCCCCAGGACCTCACAGATGCAGGAGAGGAGGGCGGTGCTGACCGTGTCTTCATCCAGGGGGCCCCGTTCGACACCATCATCCTTTTCAAGGATGCCACCACAGTCCCCAGGATTGACCCTCATCAGTACCTCCATGCCTGTCTGGGCCACTACTCACACCAGTACATTGCTCACCTCTTCTCACAGGGGCTTCAGTTTGCAGTGCCCAGACGACACCTCTCCATGAAGACACTCAGGACTATCCTGTCAGGCTACGGGTGTGCTCATTGCAACACCTGGAATGCCAAGCGCCCAGGACCCTTTAATGTATTTGACAGAGCCAACCGCAGACCACCTCCGGCTTTGCCAGCCAGCCACCGGCCTGTCAAATGGGAACAGTCCAAGCCATTTCAGCACATATTTGCTGACATTTGGGGCCCATGCAAACCCTCTGGCTACGACGAGTCAGTCTTCATCAGTGCCTTTAAGTGCCCCGTCACTAAAAAGGCCTTCGGGTATGCCTCATCACCTTCTAAGGGAGGCCAACACTTCCACCTCCAGACTGTCCTTGATGACATTCAGTCCCACGGCTTCACACCAGAGACCATCACATTCCACACAGACTGTGCCACAGAGTACACATCGGAGGAGATGAAGACACTCCTCCGACAGTACCGCATGCGTCATGAGACCGGTCCGCCATACATGCACGAGTTCCAGGCTCAGATTGAGGTGCTCTGGAGAGACATGCAGAAGATCATGAACAGCACCATGCGCACATATGATGCCCCGCTGTACACATGGCCTCTTGCTGCACTCCATGCCATTAACACAGTCCTCAATGTTATGCCTAACAGGCACATTGGAATGGACACGCCTCACCTCAGATACACCGGCCGTCACTTCGACTACACTGAGCTCCGGCCCTTCTGGTCCGAGTGCAATGTCTGGCAGGACCCCGCACAGCGCTCTAAGGCAGGAGCTAAAGCTGACACTTCGGCTAAGCTACAGCCTAAGAGCAAGCCCTACCGCTATGTCGGGAATCTCACACCTGGCAACTATCTATGCCTTGACACAGTGAAAGGAAAACTCAAGGCTCTCTCTAGGCCTACGTTTGTCACTGACCCTGCTCTCATGGCTAAGACACTTGCCAACACACACAACACTCTGGTTGATCCCGCCTCCACAGCTATCTTCACAAAGAAGCTGTACCCCATCCGACGCCCCACAGCCCTCTCCTCCCCCGACATCCTCGAGCTTGCATGCAGCACCCACGAGTCAGAGACCTTTGCCTATGTCAAGGTCCAGTGTGCTAAACTCAGACATCCAGTCTGGGTAAAGCTCATACACTATCTCCAGCTGGCCAAAAGCCACTATGCCACTCTCATCAGCTTTCTCAAGCACAGACACAAACATGGGGCACCTAATGTCTTTTACCCGTGTTTTGCTATGTGCTCGGCTAAGCCAGCTGACCGACAGAAGTATCACCCTGCAGTCATCGTGTCTGTAGACCATAAGCCTCAGGTCCAGCACAGATACCAGGTGTACTTCGACTCTGCTGACTCACACTCCACCCAGTATGCAGACACCGATGCTGTCATCATCTCCCCAGACCAGAAGGCCATGCTCCTTGCCCTCAGGGATGCAGACTCGGACCCCGCAGACTTCCCGAGTGATGCCTTCATGGACGAGCCAGACCCTGCCACATACAGACAGGCTCGGCTCAGCCCTAATTGGAGACAGTGGCACAAAGCCATTCAGTCAGAAATTGACGGCATACTTCAGCCAGACAGGGCCGATCCAGTCACCGCCTTCCCTCCAGGCTCCACCGTCCTCCCCAGTAAGTTTGTCTTTAAGCTCAAGAAGCTGACAGACGGCTCCCTTGACAAGTTCAAGGCCAGATGCACCACCAGAGGAGACATGGACCGTACCTTCTATGAGGAGGCGGAGACCTTTGCCCCTACACCTCAGCTCACCACCTTCAGACTCCTACTAGCGCTCTGCCTGAAACACAGACTCATGCCATGGAACCCGGTCTTTTTTGTCGCATGCATGGTCATTTATGTCGCTGTCGCAAGAAATCTTTCTGTCGCATGTCAAAAATTCCGAATCTTCTGAAAAAACCGGAAACGGGCAGTCGTTCCCTTAAAGGGACGATGCAAGATTTCACAAAAAAAGGTTGGGGGACGAAATGACATCGTCATCGGAACACTGTCAAAACTGCTCAAAAAATTTCCACGTCACAAATTTTGATGTTCAGCGTCGTCACTCGCCTTTGGAAGATACACCATCCCCCCATCGACTATTTTTCGACCGCCCGATCGAATCGTCGACCGAACGATCGGACAGTCAGATGACAGATGCTTGAAGAAGGGCATCTTCAAGTTGTCGCAAGGATCTTGAATACAACACAATCCTACATCAACTAATTTTCGACCGATCGATCGAATCGTCGACCGAACGATCGGACTGTCCGATCTCGCGTGCTAACGGATACGTTTCCGCAGACAAGATCTTGAAATTGTCGCAGCGATCTTGAATATACTCCAATCCTACATCAACTAATTTTCGACCGATCGATCGAATCGTCGACCGAACGGTCGGACTGTCGGGTCTCGCGTGCTAACGGATACGTTCCGAAGATAAGATCTTGAAATTGTCGCAGCGATCTTGCATATACTCCAATCCTACATCAACTAATTTTCGACCGATGGATCGAATCGTCGACCGAACGATCGGACTGTCGGATCTCGCGTGCTAACGGATACGGTTCCGAAGACAAGAGCTTTAAGTTGTCACAGCGATCTTGAATACAACACAATCCTCCATCAACCGATTTTCGACCGATCGATCGGACCGTCGACCGACCGCCCGATCACTTAAAACACAGAAATCCGCTCGATCGATCAGAAATCCGCATTGGAAATCGAATCTTGGGGTTGTCACAAGAAGTGTCGCATAGTCGCAAGACTGTCGCAAGGATCTAGAATGTAGAAGATCCACTCGGGATACGATACTCACTCGATCGTCGTAGGTCACATCTTGAACAGCTACAGTATCCTTAAGCGGCCGACAACCCGTCATTCCAAGGCGCCGACAACGACCAACCGACCTGTGTATTGCTGTTTTCTGTTTTTTTGTTTGACTGTATTAGTTTCTGAATAGCGCACTGTTTCCTGAAGTCCTGTCTGCTCCGTTTTTTTTTGTACTTTGTTTCTACGCTGGGATTGCGCGCTTCCGATCTCCAACGCTCATGCTCTGAGCGCGATGTGCTTTCGTTTTGCAGGATCTCGTGCGTTAAACGACAGCGACTGAAGTCCTGGCTGCTGGCTCCCTTTTAATATTTTGTTTTGACTTTGGTAGTGCGTCAATGCTTTCGGGAATTTTGCAAGCCGACTCCCATTTCTGCACTTTAGCGTGCAGTCGCTTACAGCAATTCGTGCGTTGTCGGCGACTGGCGCACTGTCTCCCTTTCCGAACTTCGTTCGTTTTTATGGAGGGAGTGCTTGGAGCCCGTTGGGCATCTTGCCCGTCGGGTCGGGTTCGATTCCCAACACCTCTGCTGACTGGCGTGCTGTTTTTTTGCAGGATAGCATGGGATTTCGGCGTCAGCAATGCTGTCTTTTTTTTGTATTGCCTTTATGCAGTTACGATGTGTGAGCTATTTTCCTGATGACTATCCTGACCTGTACTAATTTACAGATCTGTGCCCTCAGGAACTCTGTTTCGCCGTCTGTCGCACTGGATGGAGCTGCCCGCACGTCGGCCGAGTTCGAAGACTGTTATTGCCTACTTTAGGATAGTTGGTTTGTTTAATGCTATCACATTTAGTTTTAGTTTGCCTGTTTGTTCTTGCTACATGCTTTTACATTGTAATAATAGTATATGTTGGATTGGAGCAAATTCCTGTTTGCATCCTGCAGTGTTCACGTGAAGATTGTGCTCTGATATTGTAATAATAGAGCATATTAATACTGTGCAAAATTCCTGTTTGAAACAATAAACCTATTATTCGTCTATGTGTTTTACCACTTGTTTGTTTTCGAAAATTTGTAATAAATTTCTGATAAATTTTTGCGACAAAATACCCCCTAGAAGTCTATTTTGTCGCAGCTGCGACAAAATAGACCAGCAGTGACATTTATGTCGTACCTGCGACAAAACGATTTGCGACAAAAATGACAATCAATGCGACAAAAATGATCCGCTACCTCATGCCATACCACTATGATGTCTCTCAGGCTTTCCTCCAGGCTCTAATACCTGAGGATGAGCGGTACTATGTCAGGTTTCCGAAGGGGTACATTCATCCCAAAGGATATGTAGGTGCCTATATGAAGAAGGCACTCTACGGACATCGGACCTCAGGCAGACTCTGGTCAGAGACCGCACACAGATTCATGACAGACCGCTACCCTACACTCAGCAGGTCCACATATGACGAGTGCCTATACATCGGCTGGATTGACACTCAGCTCTTCATAGTCCTCATCTATGTTGATGACTTCATTGTGGCTTGTGCCGATGAGCTGTCCAGAGCCCGCTTTCACACTGACATCATGTCCACATTTCAGGCCACCTACTCTGGTGTCCTCAACCAGTTCCTCCAGCTCAGAGTTGATGTTCAGACTGAGACACTTCCTACAGGAGAGTCATACCCGACCAGGATTGAGCTTTCACACGAGCGGAGCATCACAGATCTGTGTGCTAAGTTCAGCATAGACACGGATAAGCAGCCACCTCGATCACCGATGACAGAGGGTCTCTCCCTCCCCATTCCCTCACCTGATACCATTGACAGGTCCATTGAGACACCCCTCAGATCCTTGATCTACTCTCTGCTCTGGTTAGCCAGGACAGTCAGACCCGACATATATTACCACGTCACATATCTGGCTCAGTTCTGCCACCAGCCCACAGTTGAAGCCCTCACCGCTGCCAAACGGATTCTACACTATGCCTATTCCACCAGGGACTACACACTTGCTATGGCTATTGACTCTGCAGCACCCCAGCTCACCGCATTTTGTGACTCAGACCATGCAGGAGACACTGCCACACGGAACTCAGTTTCCGGCTACTGTCTCTACTTTCACGGTATGCTCATTGACTGGTGGTCAAAGAAGCAGAAGTCATGCACTGCCCTTCACTCTACAGAGGCAGAGTATGTTGCCATGTCAGAGGCATGCACCTCCGCCCTGGCCATCTATAACACACTGACAGAGTTCTTTCCCTCGGATGAGCTCATCACCATCAATGTAGACAACTTAGCAGTTCAGACTCTAGTCACTCAGCGGGCACTCTCTTCTAAGCTCAAACACATTGCGGTTCGGTACCACGCGGTTAGGAACTGGTGTCAGGGGCCCCTCAGGAAGTTTACACCGGTCTGGATTCCGACTGATGACAATCAGTCTGACATTTTCACAAAAGCCCTCCCTATCACCAAACACGGGGTTCCCATTATTGACAAGTTCACTGCCCGCCTATTGGATATTAAGGACCGGCGTGTTAAGCTGGTTGAGAAGCTACGAGCAGCTGAAGCACAGCAGCTACATGCCCAGCAGCAACAACTACAACAACAGCAACGACAGGATGAGATTGTCCTAGCATCACTGCAGCGGCAGAACTTGATAGGGTGACCCGAGGCGAGGGAAGGTGGGCCTCTGCGAGCATGTCTATTTCTAAAGACCCGGAGGCACCAATAGGACCAGTTCTTGCCAATGCAAATGCCTGATATATACTTGCTCCGTTCTTCGAGTATTATGATATTTGCTTGTCTTACATTACCATGCCACTGCCACACACATCCACAGAATGTGGTGGTGTCACGGGGGACTAGATATACCGTACTGCCCCCTGTATGACATTCCTCGATGCATGTGACAGATGACTGCATTATTATTCGGCTCGAGACCGCGAGTCATAGCGAGACAGCGATAGTGACTGCGAGCCACGTGTTAGAGTACTCGAGCATCACCATAGCCGTACTCGTACAGACTTACACAGCGCACGTAGCATAAGCTACTTAGACTCTCAGACTCTCATATGTGATATCTTTTACAGACATATTATCACCGTTTGAGCCTCATATTTATGCGTACAGCGATAGTATTAAAACACGGATATATAGAATATTCTACCCTATATGTGTTTCATACTATCCATTAAAAATCACCGACAACGCCACAAGAGTGTGCTGACGAATCTGGGTACGTAGGCAGCCCTTGACAGGCAGGCCCCTAACCCCTAGCTTTAAAAATCCGTCCAGAGGTAGTGACCGAAGTATAAGAGGACCTAGGACCTAAGTAAGAGTACGCGAGATTGGCAAAAATAAGAAATACGGAGGTTGGCTAGACCGCCCCAAGACATTTTCTTAAAATATAGCAAAATAAGATAATTGATGTGAGATGAGACTTTCAGCCCCCCTAAGGTGGGGGGCAGTCACACACTCTCTGATCACCCCTTGACCCGGAGGTGCCACGTTAGCTTGCTCCTGTTACCGTTCCGTGATAATACGAAACACCAAAGTTATTTTATTATCCCATCTTAGCAAACAGTGACTCGTCCGCCTCCGCGTTTATGTGTTCGGTTCGACCGCGATATAGTATATATATCTCTCTCTCTCTTATTCTCCCTGAGGTTATCGGCCACCACTTGTGGGCGTTTTCTTATGTTTTGCTTGAAGATCCTTGGGGACGCACAAGCTCCCCTCGCAAACTTACTACTTACTCCCCTCGCAAACTTACTCCTGTCAAGGTTGATATACAACCTTTCAGACTATGCGGCTGCTATTGAACTGTAGCAACGCGCAACAATATTTGGTGGGGTATGAGTGCAGTCTCTGGTGTCCAGAAGTATCTGCTTGAGCGCAATGCTCCTCGTATACCAATGCCCTCACGCTTCATAAGCGTTACCACCATCGGGTTGTGAACCCGAGGGCATTGGGTGAACTAACAATATCGGTTGGTCGAATTAGCCTGTTGATACCCGCATGTTGTTCAGTTCATGCTTGAAGCGAAGACGCGTCCTCTCAGAACAGTTTGTTCTTCAAGAACCTGTCTTGCTTCGCCATCGAGATGCCGTACTCGGCCTCTCGATGACAAATGTCACTCATGGTGAGTGGATGACATATACAGTAATCACTCACCTTTAAGAAAACCGTAAATTCCAGGTCAGCCAGCTTTTCTCATCGACTTGGGTACCCCCCCCCCCGCCAGCGCCAGCGTCCTATGGAATCTGTTAAGAATAGTGACCGCGATCTTTTAAGCCAGCCAGCACATTCCATAGCCATCCACGTGTCATCCTTACGTAGCCAGCCACATTTCTTAAAATTTTCAAAACCTAGAAAATGGACCCTGAGAGCCGTGCACAGTTGAAAGAATTAAAGCAGGACTTGGCCGATGATATCATATCTGAATCAGACTATTTAGAACTGAAGGCCATCATTCTTAGTGCCGTCAAGTCAAACGCTCGTAGCAAGAATGCAACCCTCCCAGAATCCAGCCTAGATTTCTTAATATATATGAACTTTATGAAATGCCCCTTAAGATAGTCAGCCAGCACCATATTTCTTATCGCAGGGTGATTCCATAAGAAAAAAAGTCCAGCCAGCTTTTCTCATCAACCCAAAGGCTGGCTGGTTCCTTAACGTCGAGGTTCCTTAAAAGGTGAGTGATTACTGTATTATGACTGTACATGTCATAGTCGACCGTACTGGCAATACTCGACGACTGTATGTCATTATAACATATGACATGACATGACATGACATGACATGACATGACATGGTATGACATGTATGACATGGTATGACACGTATGATATGTATGACACATGTGTCATCGGTCATATCCCTGACAGATCTCCCCTCTTAGAAAAGTTGTGACCTCACAATATAGGGTGCATACCTTTGTATATGTCTTTGATGTCTTTGTTGTTGAGCTGGTACCAGTCTTCTTACACCGATGAGGCGCCCCTCAAGGTATTTTCAGGATATTGGGGGGAACTGAGTCCACTTTAAACCCTCACCTCAGGCATTTAGCCTTACAGTTCTTAGGATGTAGCCCCCATGAATTGTGTATCGTATTTCAGAGTAACGTTTCAAGGTATCTTCCGAGGTTTACGTTACGGATAGATATAGCGTTGCCGTTCGTATCGTATTTCAGAGTGACGTTTTTACGGCTTTATATAATGCATCCACCTCTTCCTCCCTTCAGAGAGCTTACTCCCCCGAAGTTCACAGGAATACTATGGAGGGTCCCTTTTTGGGGCTTGGTTTAATGCAAACGGAGTGGGCCCTGCTTAACGAGATATCGGAGGGTCTCTATGAGTCCACTTTAAATCCTCACCCGATCGCCCCAGTGCTCCTTTTATTTTTCGGTCCGGTACGCGCGCACGGACGAACATTTCATAGATTGGATTCGACAACCTACTAATGTGAAATTCGTTTTAGTTATGTATGCCAATCATAACTCAGGATCACAACTCCGTCCACCTCAATATCCGGTAGCTGCGGATTACTGGCCATAAGATCCGAATGACAAACCACGGTCTGGCAAAGGTAGCATAGCAGTTTTTATTTATCCACAGATATGGTACCCGCATGTATGCGTATCTGTGCAAGGGTATGATTTGGTACAAGGCTCACTACACCTTAGCAAGGAAGGATCAATTTCCTGCTTCTTATGCAACATAATGACAGAACATTAAGAGCAAGGTATATAGATGATCGACATGTATTAGTATATATTACAAGAAGTAAGGGTAATAGGCTTAATATAATGTTAGCCTTCATAGGCAGCTATCATGTCTGTTGCATCGGTCAGCTCTGTGGCTTTGACACAGGTGTCATGCTCAGGGCCGTAGCCTGCATATCGCACTAAATAGTACTTGACACCTCTAGTGATCTTATCTGAGAGTATGTGTGATATCTCAAACAGTGGTTGCCCTTCTTCGGTGATCATCTGTGGCAGAGGCAAAGGTGCTTGGATTGAGTCATTGTACAGCTCTATTCTGGATACAGGCTGAACCGGATGGATACGAATGTCGAGATCCCCGAAATCTAACTCATAAGCACGTCCATGGCTAAGAACTTTAGATATGGTAAACGGCCCGATGTATGGCTGCTTAAAGTGTCCGCCTGCCTCTGTCAAACCAGTCCATTGAATAAACTCAGTCCGTAGAAGAACTTTTTGCCCTACTGCAAATTGTCGGGGCATGTGAGTCTTATTGAATCTGGCTCGGTTGATTTCTGCTGCTCGGGAAATGTTATCTACCGCGTTGGCATGTACAGCCGAGTACTGGTCAAAATGATCTCGAATAGCATTCTGTATTGGAACAGGAGCTTCTGGTGGAATAATGATTGCCAGATCATGAGGCAAAATTGGCTGCGCCATCGAGTCGAGATAAAATGGTGTGTAACCAGTCGTAGCAGAAACCGTGTTGTTAATTCAAGGTATGTCTTACGCAAGGTCGACTTTGCACAAAACTTCCGAAAATATTTTTATTCGATAAACATGTCGCTCAAAGCAATCTAAACATATTGCGTACTCCGGGTATGCAATTGACCCAGGCATTGAAAAGTTATAGTCGATACCGCTCAGTTATCTCCCATACTTAACCATACATAAGCGGAAACTTAAATCGCTTATATCTCACGATCTAGAAAATCAGAAGTTTTGTGTAAAGTCGACCTCGCGTAAGACATACCTTGAATTGCAAACTCCACCAGAGGCAACTTGTCCTCCCACGAATTGGCTGAAGTATCATTGCAACAACACCTGAGGAGAAAAATACTATCTAATCAGTTATAAACCAGAGGATGGTGAATCATGCATCAAACAAAATGAAAAATACCTGAGGATGTCCTCAATGAAGGCATGGCTTCTCTCATTGCTTGCATTCGACTGTGGATGGTGTGAAGACGCCATAGACAATCTCGTACCAGTAGATTTCCACAGTGTTTGCCAGAATGAAGAAGTAAATCTGGGGTCTCGATCTGAGCGATGATGTTCCTCGGAAGACCATGGAGCTTAAGATATGCTGCATATATATTGAAGTTGTATGCTGAGCAGTCCAGGTCATGTTGAAGGGAATGAGATGACAACGATGAGATAATTGGCACATTACCACAAATATATTGTCGTGCCCGTTAGTGGTGATAGGCAGGTCAGTAATCCAGTCAAGAGATACATCAAGCCATTTTGTCTTAGGCACACAATATCGTATATGTGACTGACCATAAGGTTTGTGTCTCCTCGTTTTCTGGCGTTGGCATACGGGACACTCCCGAATGTACTGAATGGCTGCCTTCGTCATTCCTGGCCAGTAATATCGGCTACGCAATAAATGAAGCATGCGATTTTTGCCTACATGACCAGAAACTCATGAAGTAGAATGTGGCGAAGCTGTGTGATATCACCGTTATCTGTAGGAACTTTGGCAGTAGGTGGAATGTAAAGCTGTCTGCCAAAAATGGTCTTGCGATAGATCAATCCCTGAATGAGCTCGAAATTGCTGACTGACTGTGATGATGTCGATGATGCCAGCTTAGATAATATAGTCTGTGCAAATGTGTCACGATCATACTGAGATATAATAATGTCGTGGAGCTGATGACCTGATGATGCAGATATAAGAGCAATGAATGTAGAATCCGTGTAGACGGAATGTCTGCTGAATGTGCCTCGCCGACGTCTATATGTTGCGGACACTCGGTGAGTTCAAAGAGTGTAGAAATACGGGTAAGTGCATCTGCAACCTTATTCTGCTCGCCAGAAATATGCTCTATTCGAAAATTGTACTCGGAGAGCTCATCCAACCACCTCGCCTGTTTGGGGCTTAGTGTGGATTTGGACTGGAAATAAACCAGTGGCTGATGATCTGAGCGAACAATAGTCTCTGGAGCTCCCAGCAATATGTGGCGAAAGAACCGGAAGCCCTCCACAATGGCAAATAGCTCGATCTCAGGAATAGGCCAACGTCTCTGTGTATCAGAAAGAGTGACGCTGTGATAACCACATGCATGGTTTCATACCTTTTCCTTGATCCTGCGATACTACTTGACCAACATGTGTGCCTGATCCATCGACCTCCATAATAGATGGCAGTTTCTGATCTGGAAGCTGTAGTACTGGAGCATGGCAGATGGCACTTTTGAGATTATCAAATGCCTGCTGCTGCTCAGATTCCCAGACAAACTCTGCATTATCCTTAAGGAGACGATTGAGCGGCTTGGCAATCTTGGAGAACTTTGGTATAAATCTCCTAAATTGGCCGACCATGCCCAAGAATGACCGAAGAGATGACTTGCCATCTTTAGCCATACGGCGTAGAGGCTGCTTACCAACGGTTGGACCATAGGACACTGGAGGCAAGATAGCCATGACTGCACGGATTCTATCTTCGATGATTGAAAGGCCTGCCTCTGAGATGTGGTGTCCGATAAAATCGATGGATCTGACGAACAACTCAACCTTAGAAGGCCTGATGTAGAACTGATGATCGCTGCAGCGCTGTAAGAACTGTCGAACATGCTCCACGTGGCTGTCAAAATCTGGACTGTACACTATGGTGTCATCCATGAAAATGACCAAGAACTGATCGATGAAGTCAAAGAATGCTCGATTTCCAACACGTAGAGCGGTCGCAGGAGCGTTAGTTAACCCGAAGGGCGTCACTGTCCACTCGTATGAACCATATCTAGTACGTATTGTTGTCTTATGGATGTCGTCTGGATGGATGGGTATCAGATGGAAAAACTGGTTGAAATCAAATCTGGAAAACCAGCGTGCCCCCTTAAGCTGTTCAAGAAGGGTGTCATGAGGTGGCAATGGATACGTGTCCTTTATGGTGATGTTATTAAGGGCTCGATAATCACAGCACATCCTCCACTTCCCCCCTGGCTTAGGAGCGAAAATGATTGGGCACCCATATGGTGATGATGATGGACGAAGGATACCCAGCTCGACATATTTGATGATCTGTCGTTTGAGCTCCTCCACCATAGGCACTGGAATAGTACGAACTGTGATGGTGGCTTATGCCCAGGTTCAATGTTGCTGCGATGATATCCACCTTCAAACCGTTCTGGCCTATGGCCAGCTGGAAGATCCTCCTGGAAAATATCTGAAAAGTCTTCTCTGATTAGATCACGTGCTGCTGTGATCTTTGGGTCTTCCATGGTAGTGTCTGAGTTTGCTGCTGCCATGACCAACTCACCATCGACCTCTGAGAGAAAAAAGAGATAAGCTACGGCTTCTTCAGCCGACCCACTGGATCGTATACGTCGTAGGTGCTTCCTCATAGTGGTGGCACTGACCAATTCCATTTCAGGAAGGTCATCTGAATCTGGAGTCTGTTCAACTCTGGACAGAACTGTACGAACACTGGAACCTGATGAGTGTTTCCGGGTGATCGTCATATTCTTGGACTGGAAGTCAATGTGTGGGTTCCTTCTTTCCAACCAATCCTGTCCCAGGATGACTGTGAAGGGTTTCATGTCAATAATATAGAAATCGTTTGTATCCTTATACTTACCCAGCGTGAATGTAGCATTGGGAAGATAGGATGTACAGGGTAATTGGCTTCCTCCAGCCAATCCCACTGAGAATGATGATGAGTCTGTTGGCGATATACCAAGCTGAGAAGCGAACTGACTGTCGATAAATGACGATGTAGCTCCTGGATTTACCAAAATGTGAGTACTCTATCCATATATGGCTACTGCCCGCCGATACTTGTGACAGTATTGAAATCGTATTCATTACTGTTACAAGTATTGAATTTCAATAATTTTTTTCAGGCACCCCCGGTGGTCCACTAGTGCTACCCCGCATATCCGGGCACAATTGTGACCTAAATTTAGTTGCCATATGCGCCATTGGTTGATATTTCACTTGTATGCTTCTGAATGGATGCATAATGCCATAGGGGTAGTGATTTTCTTGATTCGCCAGTTCACAAAGGTCTGTCAATTGGCATGATATTTTCAATAATTTTTTAGAAACCCACCACACCACCGAATCACGCGCGTAAGAATTCAAATTGAAGGTATACACCATACCCAATCATGTTTAGGTCATAGGGCCCGTTGGCATCTGGTAATTGGTCCCATAAAGGTACGAAATGCATCCATATATGCCATGTGTAAAACCGTATAATATATTCCAAGCGATCCAACATGATACACGTAGATAGCATGCTCGTAATCATTCCAACGGGTGCCCAAGCGCCGTACATCGCCCAAGTATTATTCAAAATGATATTTTGGACTATAACCATCATTGAACGGGGCGTATACGATGTCGGGGATGCATTATTGAGTGCTGAACATGTGCGAAGACCTCACAGTCGGCACAAGTGTACGCGTACACAAGTAGCATGCTAGGAATCACCCCAACGGGCGCCCTAGCGCCATATATCGCACGGGCATGATTTGATATGATAACCCGGACTACGAGACGTACCGAGTTGGGCATGGTTGATATTGGAGGTGCACGATTGAGTGTTGGGGACGAGGTGCTAGGGCCAGGTAGATTGCGAGTACCAGTACGCATACACAAGTAGCATGCTCGTAATCATTCCAACGGGTGCCCAAGCGCCGTACATCGCCCAAGTATTATTCAAAAGGATATTTTGGACTATAACCAGCATTGAACGGGGCCTATACGTTGTCGGGGATGCATGGTTGAGTGGCGGATATGCGCTAAGACCTCACAGTCGGCACAAGTGCACGCGTACGCAAGTAGCATGCTAGGAATCACCCCAACGGGCGCCCTAGCGCCATATATCGCACGGGCATGATTTGATATGATAATCCGGACTATGAGACGTACCGAGTTGGGCATGGTTGATATTGGAGGTGCACGATTGAGTGTTGAGGACGAGGTGCTAGGGCCTGGTAGATCGAGTACTCGTACGCATACACAAGTAGCATGCTCGTAATCATTCCAACGGGTGCCCAAGCGCCGTACATCGCCCCAGTATTATTCAAAATGACATTTTGGACTATAACCAGCATTGAACGGGGCCTATACGTTGTCGGGGATGCATGGTTGAGTGTCGGATATGCGCTAAGACCTCGTAGTCGGCACTGGTGTACGCGTACGCAAGTAGCATGTTAGGAATCACCCCAACGGGCGCCCTAGCGCCATATATCGCACGGGCATGATTTGATATGATAATCCGGACTATGAGACGTACCGAGTTGGGCATGGTTGATATTGGAGGTGCACGATTGAGTGTTGGGGACGAGGCGCTAGGGCCTGGTAGATCGAGTACCAGTACGCATGCACAAGTAGCATGCTCGTAATCATTCCAACGGGTGCCCAGGCGCCGTACATCGCCCAAATATGATTCAAAATGACATTTTGGACTATGACCAGCATTGAACGGGGCCTATACGTTGTCGGGGATGCATGGTTGAGTGTCGGATATGCGCTAAGACCTCACAGTCGGCACAGGTGTACGCGTACGCAAGTAGCATGTTAGGAATCACCCCAACGGGCGCCCTAGTGCCATATATCTCACGGGCATGATTTGATATGATAATCCGGACTATGAGACGTACCGAGTTGGGCATGGTTGATATTGGAGGTGCGCGATTGAGTGTTGGGGACGAGGTGCGAGGGCCTGGTAGATCGAGTACCAGTACGCATACACAAGTAGCATGCTCGTAATCATTCCAACGGGTGCCCAGGCGCCGTACATCGCCCAAATATGATTCAAAATGATATTTTTGACTACGAGAAACTAATTTTGTAGCATCATGCAGCGGGAAATAATTTTGGGGGAATTTAGCGTGTGAGTGGGGCTAGCAGATGAGCTGTAATTGATCCTGGCTGGACTTTTGGGTGTTTGCCGCCATTAATATGCCGTATATTCATATTACAGTGTCATGTGAGGTATATGGATGTAATATAACACTTTATAGGTCACATGGTTCCAAGTATCGAGGAAGTTATGGCCGGTTTGGGTGCGGGTGGAAATGGCAAATTTGGGCGCTTACCTGCCACCACACCTGACAATATGAATGACACCATTACTGCATTCCATGCATATGGATAGGCCACGAGCAATTAAATTGACCAAGTATACATATATGTCGAATTTTAGAAGCCTTCGCGGCCGTCATACCATGACTTATGTGCTTATGTCACACGTTCGCGCGGAGGCAATTCAATAATTTTCGTCCTTAAAAAAAGCGAATTTCGTATTTCTGGCGAGTGTGGGTTATGTTCCATCACCGCGCGGGCTCTAATTCATACCAATCACGCAAGTGACTTGCTATATATCTTCAATACTATCCAATATCGAAACATGATGGTTGGTTTGACCTCCGAGGCCTCGCATGAGGGTCTCTCAAGGGTTATAGTGTTCAATACTTGTAACAGTATTGAGCAAAATAATTTATTTTCTGGCATTTTACCCCCCGAAAGCGCGCTCAAAATACACCACCTTAAACTTGATGGTGGCATGTATACATGTTTTCAGAAATTCAAAAGGGTCATAAATGAATTTCCAAAGATATGGTTTGACCTATATGACCAAGTTTAATGCCGGCTACATCCGTTTTGCTTCGGTACTTGTAACCGTATTGACGCACCGGGTAGTAGCCA